>PVIH01022977.1:0-25886 GCA_004025045.1 Sigmodon hispidus | reverse complement strand
GGGGACGGGAGAACACATGGCTGAGATGGCAGGGTTATATAGAAATGAAAAGCTGGGGAGAGGGAAGCTCATGAGCTGAGGAACTTCAGGGTAAGGGTTAGGGTGAGAAGAGCTGGGAGGAGCCTGGATGCCAGCACCAGGACTCTGTAACAGAGCTTTGCTAAGAGAGCCTCTGAGCCAGTGTACACTTTGGTGTGCTGATAGGCAGCAAGCCATTTGTCCCAGGCTTCTTTTAGACCTGACACTCTGTCCCAATTTCTTCTGTGCAGGCCAACAGTTCAGGGAAGACCACGAATTTGTTGCCTCTAGGGCCAAACAGATTCGGACAAAAGCTACATTGTGGGAGAGCATGAAATTCATAAAAACAACTTCGGCTTTTATTTTGTGTTTCCTTCATAGACATAAGGAAATTCTGAACTTAATTCAGTGTTTTTAAGTCCATATTAAGTAAAATGAAGTCACTGAAAATTAAAAACTAATGTTTAATTTCCTGGATGCCTAAATAAGGGGTGCCATTTGTGACCTGAGGAATACTACAAACAACAACAACACATCCAAACACCCCAAATCAGGTCAAGGATGATGGATGATGAACAAGTGCATTTGAAACAGTCTGTGCTATGAACAACAATTCAGGAGACATTGATAGATTTGTACCATGAGTGAAAATAAACTTTTGGGAAACCTCCACACTAATTTCCATAATGGCTGCACTGGTTTACATGTTTACAGTTAGTGGACAAGATGTCCTCTTTCCCGTCCTTTCACTGAAATTTTCTCTCCATCATAGCTTATTCTGATGGGAGTGAAATAGAATCTCAGAGTGGTTTTCATTGGCATTTCCCTAATACCTATGGTTACTGATCATTAAAAAGAAATATTGACTGGCCATTTGTGATTCTTCTTTTGAGAATTGTATCTTCATCTTTCAGGACCCCTGTCCAAAGTACACCTAATATCGTATATTTCCCTTATCATAGGCTATCTGTTTTAACTATAGTTTCTTTTTATATCTAGTAGCTTTTCCATTTTCCTTGTGACTCCTAAGCACATACTCAAAGGATTCCACATTCTACCACAGAGACCATCCACATGTATTCATAACAGGAAAAGAATATAACCAGCCTAGATGTCCACCAGCAAATGGATGGATAACAAAAATGTACATATATACACAATGGATTTGACATGGCTGCAAAAAAAGTGAAACTATAAGATCTGTAATAAAAAGGAGTTGATTTGTATTAAGTATTATATTAAGTAAGGTGAGCAGTCTGAGAATGACAAAATTGCACATTTTTCTCTCGTATGCGGATCTTAACATTTAGTGTTTTTATTTGTGTAAATAGGGGGTATTCGAGAGTGGGTGTAGGCTGTGAGATTAGACAGAGGAGCACAGCTGAGAATAAGAGGTGGGAGGGAAAAGGAAAGAAGGGGATGAAAAACAAGGAGAGGGGGTGGAGTAAGGAGGAGGAAAAAGAAGAAAACAGCAGTACAATCAATATGCTTAAAAAGACCATAATGAAACCTCATACTCGTGTGCTAGGGCAAGGGGAAAGTAAAGGGGTCTGAGCAGAGGCACCGGTCACCATGTACAGATCTCATCCATGCCCTGCAGCAGTGCATTCTCACAGTGAATATTTCTTCTTTTTTTTTTCAGGTGAATATTTCTAACCTCCTCCTAGAGATGATGGAATTGGGCTTCTGGTGTCCTCCCACAGTGGGACCTTACTTTTTAATTATACCCTTCCCACTATTTTATCCTAACTCAAAAACCGTGCATGGCCCTTCCCTCTCAGTCTAATGAGAACCAGCTCTGGTTAGATGGAGATGGTGGTGAGGAGCATGCCTGTAAAGTCTCAGGAAATACTCTGGGTTTTAGACTGGAGGGTTGAAGCAGTTGATACCGAGATTAAACTGATGGGAATGCAGGAAAGCTACAAGCTGCCCACCTGAATAGTCAGCTAGACAATAAACAGGAGTTGATATTTATATTATTATATCTCATCTGTATTTGTGTTTTGCCAGTGCAATAGTTTCATTTTTTTTTTTGCAATCCTTTTTCTATTATTATCATTCCATTTTCATTAGGTGCCTGTCACTGGACTTCTCTGTGTTCAGAATTCCAATACCTCATGTAATTTTTAGTGCCAACTTGGACATCAGCATTACCCCACTATGCTTGGCCTTTTCTGTATTGGCCTGTCCACTTCTCTCCTTCCTGTACTGTCAGCCTTGACACTGAAACCCTTCGCAGACGTACACATGAACACAGCTATTCCTGGAAACCTGGCTGATGGAGTCTGAATTTATGGAGAAAGAAGCTGCGTGTAGTCAATATAACTGTTCGGCAAATACCACAATTACCTGGAGCCTCTACTAAAAGCCCCCACAACTCAGGCAGTCCCCATGGAAACAGGACTTTGCTGGTACAGCTAATTCAGAATCCTGTTTAGTAAATATAGCATAATTGCATAGCCTTTGTTCCAATTGTTATTGCCACTATAGTAAAGCCTAAGTTACTTTTATTTTTTCATTTTTATAGTTTATTTTAATTTTTTCCCCATATTCCTCTCCTTTCCCTCTTCCCAGTCCTCCTTCCTCTTCCCTCTTTACCTCCTCCACTTCATTACCCTATCCATTCCCCAAGGAGGGCAAGGAGTCCCAACATAGGCTAGTTCAGTCTGGCATATCCAGTTGAGGCAGGTCTGAGTCCCTCATCCCAGGATTAAGGCTGGGTTAGGTGTTTCTCTGTAGGGAACGGGCTCCAAGATGTCAGTTCATGCACAGGAACATAATCTGATCCTACTTCAAGAAGCTCCACAAACTGCCCATGCCGTTTGACAGTCATTTACCTTTGGAGGGTTTAGTTCCTTTCCCTGAAGGTTCCTCAGTGCTTGTTTCTGATTCAGTGAGCTTCTAATAGCTCCGGTCAGTTGTCTCTGTGGGTCTCTGCTTCATGATCCTGATCCCTTTGCTAATACTCTCTCTCTCTCTCTCTCTCTCTCTCTCTCTCTCTCTCTCTCTATCTCTATCTCTATCTCTATCTCTATCTCTATCTCTATCTCTATCTCTCTCTCTCCAGCTGGACTGGGAGCTCAACCTGGTGCTTAGCTATTGATCTCTGCTTCTGCCTCTATCCATTGCTGGATGAAGGTTCTATAATGACAATTATGGAGGTCATTCATTTGATTATAGGGGAAGTCCTGTTTAGGCACCTTCTCTACTATTGCTTGGAGTCCTAGCCAGACCAGGGATCTCTCTGGGAAGGGGAAATAGAGAATCTCTTGAGTAAATTAGGATTATAATGGGGAGTGAGCAAGGAGAGATGGAAAGAAATTATGAGAGGAGATGGTTGAATGAGAAGACCAACAAAGAGGGAGAAAAAAGAAATGGATATCTTGATAGAGGGAGCCACTGTGAGGTTGGAAACAGGGTGCTAAATAAACCTCCAAGAAAACCTAAGTTTCTAAGAGGGAATTTAAAAAGAGGTATGTATGCTATTGATCCTGAATGATGGATGAAATACTCTCTAGAAGCCCCAGACAGCAAGGAGAGAGGCCCTAAGGAGAAGAGAAGCAGGGACGGTTTAGAAACCAACAAAAATAGACAAAGTTAAAGAAGTATACTTCTCTGTAGGTTTGTAACTTCCTGATGGAGCTGCTCTCCAGTTCACTCATTATCATCTCTGCTTATTTTCTGTGCCCTGGGTACCACGAGTATATGCTATTCAAGGCCTGGCCAGATGCTAGCCCTAGCTGTTTAGAAGCTGGCCACAAGAAGGGAGTCCTAAAGGCACAAAACATAAAATCTAAGGTTCAGAATTGGGTAAGGGGTACTAACCTCCAAACCCAATACCTACCTGGAACCAAGGGTAGTGTCATATCATGCAGTTTTCCCTGCTGTACAAGCCCAATTAGAAGTTCTTTTAATTAAGCACTCGCCACTGTGGCTATAACTTTTGCAATGGAAGGCAGGACAACAAACTTGCACCGATTCATCCTCTTGCTTTGTATTTTCATAGCAGTTGATCTGATAAGTCATGGGGCTGAGGAGTGATGGATACAAAGGGCAGCATGTACAGTATGGACACACTGGGCAAAGGAATACTCCTAGACTGGATGAGCTACACCAGATACAGTGGTTTCATCATGAGAATGCTGTACAACTAAAAACTGATGAATTGCTTATTTTTACAGTTTCTGTTTACTCTCTTCCCAAGTGGTTCTGGGTTGTGTCAAGTGACAATTAGAGCTAATCATCACAATGCCCTTTGCTGTTATCAAAGTCAGCACTTCTACCTGCACACAGGAACTTTTATTGCCATATTAACAAAGCAAATTTTCATTCAAACAAACAACTCTCCCCCAAGTCCTCCCCAATCTATGGGTGACATAACAGTGTTGACAACCAAAACAAACAAATAAACAAACAAAAAAAAAACCTAATATCCAACTGATCCCAAAGTCTGGGGCAGCTATCAAATCCTGACTGAAGAATTTGGTGGTTTTTTTTTTTGGTTGGAATTTATGTATAAAAGCATCCCTTCCCTGAAGAAACCCTAACAGAACTAGAATGTTCTGGAAAGAATTGATCTACATGTTTGAGTTAGTTTCCAAGACTTTTTTCATTTTCCAAATAGTTATTTTGGATTGCTTGCTTTTGTTCTCAATGGGAAGTCAAGGCTCATTGCTTCTCAATGTTTCTTCAACTAAACTTCATCAGCTGGAGCTGATCTTTAATTCAGAAGTTTGAGCTGTCCATCAAGTGACTGTGGAAGGTTATTGATTGCTCCTTTGGAAGACACAAATGGGTTTATTTATTTACTCTGTGTGTGTGTACATGTGTATGAAGAGACTTGTGTGCATGGGTACACATGGAGGCCAAAGGACATGAACTAGCACTTATTCCCTGAGTTGGAATTCACTGTTTTCAGGTAGGATGGCAGCCAGTGAGCACCATTGACCCTCCTGTCCCCTCTACACCAATCACTGGACAATATAGGGCCACATGGATACAGTCTGCTTGATGTGTAGGTGCAGCAAGCTTTCTTCCTAACAGAGCCACTTCCCCAACCCATAAGTGGATATTCACTATCACATTTCTTCCTGGAACAAGTCTTTGAGATCCCAAGACCTCTAACCAACTGGGCTTTGAGGTCACTGCAGACATCAATAATCAGAGTGCTTCTTTGACAGTGACTGGGTGTGTGCCCTCACTTGTGTTGGAGTAGAGGAAGAGCACACTCACAATCCACAGTGTCTTAAACAAGCACTCAGGAACCTCTTAGGTTTGCCGGCTTCATCATCCATTTGAAAACAGGAAGCCAGGGGGCTTTCAATCATCCCTCAATTTAATTTTCCACCAGATATCATCACTGGTCACTGCTAGCAGATGCATTTAATGGGTACCACCATCAAGTTTCAGTGGCACTGTACACAAAGGTCAGTTAGTCACTCAGGCACCACTCAGCAGTTATTCTTGAGCCATCAATTACCTCTGTGCAGAGAGAACTGGGCAGCCAACTTGCCACAGCTGAAACTCACACCTGGTGCTCTGTCCCTAAGATGAAAAGGCTGAGACTTCCCTCTAGTAAGATGACTCACTGGATAAAGCACTAGCCACATAAGCATAAAGAACTAAATCTAGGTCTCCAGAACCCATGAGAAGCTGGATGTCCATAGCTCTCATCTACACCCCCAGGACTCCTACAACGAAAGGGAGGAAACAGCCAAATGTCTGGAAGTGGTGGATCTGCAAGTCTGGTATATGCACTGCCTACGGATAAAAGGAGAGAACCTATCTCAACCAGGCACAGGATGAGGACTCATGGCCAGGCTGCCTTCTCTCTCTCTCTCTCTCTCTCTCTCTCTCTCTCTCTCTCTCTCTCACACACACACACACACACACACACACACACACACACACACACACACACACACACAATGAAGTGAAATAAAATAAAAGTCTGGGACTTCAATAAAACTTCCTAAAATCTCATGCTCCCACAGTAGCTAAACAACATTGGTGAAAACTGAAAATGGGGAAGGGAACCACACTGCTCACTCCCAGAGCAGGCTGCACAGTTTAGGAAAGCCCAGTGGAGCAACAAAGAAACTATCCTTAAAAATTACAAAAGATATTTCTCCAACCCTGCAAAACTCTAATTTCAAAATCTGAGACAAGCATTTATACAGAAATGCTTTTGCCTTGACAAGACTCCAGATGCATCCAGGCCCATGATCTCTGTCATGAAATTAGCACCCAGGACATGAACACTGAACTGGAAATTCCAATGGACTGCAAAGACCAAGAGCAGATTCTCTTTCCCAAAGCCCACTATGCCACTTTTCCAATCTGTGGCATTCTGAAATGCCATTGAGATGGGGTGCCTGGATGCTCATTCATAGGAAGTTGGTCCCAAATATGAATAGAGGCAGAGGTAAAATATGCACATATCCTGACCAAGGAATAAGCAACATAAATTCCCCAGCATCCCTTCCAGTCTCTGTGATTCTGTTCTGGAAACTGCCACTGCTGTCAAGAAAAGTCCTTTTGTTTGTTTACTGACAAATAAATCTGCCAGAAGAGCACAACTCTAAATTACTGTTGCTTTTCTGATGGAAAGCTGCCACATAATTTAAATTTCAACAGCTCCTCTGGCCCCCATATTTCTTATTTGTGACTTGCTGCCTCACAGGCCAAGTGCATTGTACTATCATCTTAATAAATAGTTTTTGAGTGAAGGCTATTTTTCTTTGTGTCCAAATGCCATCTGTTTATTTATTTATTCTCCCTCTTTACAGACACATCTTGAGATCCAATAAAGAGCTTTGAAAAGCCATTTTATTCCAAAGGTAGCTGACATGTTTCAACAGCCAATAAACCAAATGACCAAATGGAATGGTGTCTTCCAAACACCTAAGCAGGAGAGTGAGAGATGATTCTGATCTGCCTGTTCAGCTGAGATAAATGCTATCACATTCTACTCTTGCTTGGCCTCTTAGCTGTGAGTAAACATCTTTTAGAAAAATCTGTTTCCTTGAGTCTTCTCATCAGCCAAGTATTTCCCCTTAACGGTAGATAATTACCTAGTATATTTGGGCAAATGGAGTTCATCTTAGAATGGAGATGGTACTTAGCTACGGATTGAGGGCAATTGAATTCACCATCCAAGCTATGAAGAAATGGATATCATGTGACTTTTAATCTTGTATGAAACAAAAAGATTAAACCGTCAATATTACGATGAACAGCCGTGACGGGCCCAGTGATGGAACCTCACTCTCCGAGTAGCTTCTAATGATATGTATGCAAGGAATAGCTTTTTTCCCCCGATAACGTATGTAATGAGAATACAGAACAAAATGTTCTCTTCAAATTCATGACATGCCCAAGTAATAAAGGAAGAGAGGATAAAGCCCTGGCTATTTATTTGCATGAAAAAGCTTCATCTAGGATATACTTTAGAGAAATTAGTTTTCAATCTAAATGACTAGATGAGATTGTGACCCTGAACTGTTTTGTTTTTTAGTTGACCTGTGAGAAATTATGCAGAAGTAAGACCGTGATGCGTATAACCCAGACAGGCTTTGCTTTACTTGTTTTTTTGTTTGTTTGTTTGTTTGTTTGTTTTTGTTTGTTTTTTTTCATTGATTCCTGAATGCCTCACATTGTCACAGAAAATTGGTCCTTGTCCACCTTGTGAGAATTTGGTTTCATAAAACATAAATCAGCAGGTGCTGAGAGGAATTTTTGGCATAAGGAATTCTATTTAAATTTAAATGTTTGAGAAGTTAGAGATATTGGTTCAGCAGGAATGGTTCTCTACTGACTTGGACAAAATGTAAGTCCACAGTGCTATAATGGGAATACATGTGAGGGCCTCTTGCCAGCTACTGTCATTCTTTCAGAGCAAAGATAGACCACACAGTACAGACTTGGGAGAAAATTTTAGATCACATCTACTGTTTATTTTTCCACAACAAAGGTTCTAAGTCACATCAACTGAACATACTGTTTTAAAAAGGTTATTTTTCCCCTTCTCAAAAAAAAGTTGCTGATACCAACATTATCTACATAGCAGACAGGGTCATGTAACATAGTAATCCACAGTCATGGTGCATTAGAGACTGGGGAGGCACAAGATAAAAGGAGTATGTCAGGAAGCTTACATTTCAGCATCACTTGATGTGATGTGATATATAGACATAGTATGCACAAGTTAGCAACAAGCATCCACATGAATGCTGAAGCCAGGAAGAGGAGCCATCTTAGCTCCCTTCTGTCAGCTTTCATCTATCCAAACAACTGTCAATTTTCTCTTCCAACAAATACCATGGAATTGTCACTTCTTTCTAGCTCTATGCTCACTCCAATAATCACCTATAAATGCCTCTTTTATATTCTTTTTTCTTCTTTCTTCTTTTTTTGCTACCAACATCTTTTATTTTCTTAAAAATTTTAACAAAATAAACTATAAGATAAAATAAAAACGTTTACCTCAATTGTTGAACAGGACAAACTAAAAGTAGGAAAAGAGCCCAAGAAAAGACTAAAGAATCAGAGACCCACATGTTCATACACTCAGGAATCCTATAAAAATAATGAACTGGAAGTCCTAATATAAAAGCACACGATCTGATGCAGATCTATGAAAGTCCTTTGCATGTTATTTCAGTCTCTACAAGTTCATATGAACTTTGCTCATGTTAATTTAGAAGGCCTTGTTTTCTTGGTGGTTCTTAAACTCTTTCTGCCTCTTCCATGGGGGTTCCCTGCGCTCTGATGGAAGGGACTTGATGGAGACATCACACTTAGTGCTGAGTGTTCCAAGGTCTCTCACTCTGCTTAACATCTGGCTGTGAGTCTTTGCATTTCTTCCCATCTGCTGCAGAAGGAAGCTTCTGGTGACAATGGCTGAACAAGGCACTAATCTAAACATAACAGAATGTCATCAGGAGTCATTTTATTACTCCATTGTTTTCTTTTTTAGGCCAGTGTTACTTGGTTTTATCTTAGGTCCCTGGGCTATCTAGTCTCAGGTTCCTTGTCATTCAAGCAATGTCAGGAATGGGTCCCATCTACTGAAACAAGCCTTAAGTCAAATCAGTTATTGGTTGGTTACTCCCACAAGCTTTGGGCCACTATTGCACCAGCATATCCTGCAGGTAGTACACCATTGCAGATAAAGGTTTATGGTTGGCTTAGTGTTTATGTTTCTCTTTGATGGTGTACAGAGTACCTTCCTGTCCCAAAGATACTGTAATGTAGGGATGGCTGCTCTGTCTAGTTTCTTAAAAAAATTAAGGTTCTTTCTCCTCGCTCAGCAACTTATAAGCTGTCTTTCTTGAAGTACAAGAACAATCAGATTACATTGATCTAACTTTTAAAAACCTCCATGGTTTATCATTTTGTCTAGAATAAATCCATGCACTGGAAGTCAGTGCCACCCATCTCTGACTCGTGTTCCTGTCCTGTTTTTCATTTCCCATGAAAAAAAAAAAAAAAAAAAAACAGCAGTAGCACAAATAAATTTCACAGCAACCATCAATTTCTCTCTTATTTCAAAGCCTGCTGTTCCCTCTGGCTAGACCACTCTTCACACTGCTGGTTTTCTCTATAATAGACTAAAGTATCACACTCTCTTATTAATTACAGTATCTAGGCTATTTCTCCCATTGCTCAGTCATATGCTTTGCTGTATTTGCCAAAATTTACACTTAAAGGCATCTTCCAAGATCCACAAAGAATTGGTTCCAAGACCTCCTGAATACTGAAACCCAGAGATTCAAGTTCCTTCTATAAACTGCTATATTTCCACATAATCTCCACATTTCCCCATATATTCTGATCATTTTTAGATGACTTATATATAGTAATATAATTTAAATTCTATGTGAATAGTCTAGAGAACAATAAAAATTCATATATACATTATGTTCAGCTCTGACTGCAACTTCCTGTGGTTATTTTTTTATCCAGGGTATTAACTCTGTAGATTAATGCTGTAGATTAAGATCACTGACTGTTCTTCCAGAGGACCTGAGTTCGATTCCCAGCATCCACATGGCAGCTAACAACTGTCTGTAATTCCAAGATCTGACACCCTCACACAGTTATACATGCAGGCAAAACACCAATTCATATGAAAAATAAAAATAAATATTTAAAAAAAATCTCAATTTTGGGAATGGCTGTATTTTGTTGATGTCACTTCCTGGGTCTTTCTCCATCTCTTCATAACAAAAGCCAGTATCTCCAAGGTGGGGATATCTGCTTTGATTGCAATCATATCTAACTTCTATAAGTCCTCCATAAATATTTCTTAAATGAATACATGAACACACTACAGCATAGTTTTTATAGATAAAGGCTGCAGGAATGCAGAGATGAAGATCAGTTTCAGGGGAAAACTGTGTTTGATTTTTGTGTGTGTGTTTCAGAAACATGGGTTTTCTTTTCCTTCACCTAAAGATAAATGTGTACTTATATTAAATATTCATAAGGGGAAATTGAAGAAAAGAGCTCTCTCACACTGCAGCCATAAAGCTTGCTCCAACTGTCTAGATATACATACTTTTAATTTGAGATTGGGTGAGGCAGATCTTTTCCCTCAGAGAGTGAGTTAAACCTTTCTGAAAGTGGTATTATCTCTTTGGGACCTCTTAAGTAACAGTGATAATGTCAATTTATCTCCAAGTGCTACAGGCATTGCAGAATAGCATGTAGGCTTATTCTGTCCATTGTATCTACTTCACAAAACAAGTCATAACAAGCTTGTAAAAGGTGAAGGCATTGAAGGCATGTGTTATGAAGATCTTTTATAAAATCATGATAGATGGAACAATTATTTTTATCAGTACCCAAGGAAACAAGATTTCTCATGGTCACTCATATTTTAAATGGAGGAAATATTTTCCATGTTCTGCTATTACAACTTTAAATAGTATTTTCTTTTTGCTGGTAATTGCCTAGAGAAAATTCAGGAAGCAAATAAAAATGGCCGGTGACCAAACTCCCACTGTCCCTATGAAACTGACCTGGCTGCCTAACATATAAATTATATTCCATGTAATTGAAAACTTAAATATTTAGTAAGCATGAGCATATGGATGGATAGAATTCAAACTTTCAAATTCCAAAATAGCCAAGTTAGAGGAACTCTGCTGAACTCCAACGGCTATATGAACAGTCTTGTCTGGAATTATGAATGATTTATTAGTACTTGTAAACATGGCTAAATCAGAAGGGAAGGCCATTATTTCCCCATAAGCCAGGTCAAGCATTGCTAGCATAATTTACTTAGCCAAGTAAGTCAGTCTGTCCAGTTGGGCTAAGTACTAGGGTGAGGAAATCCCAACCTTAACAGAGGAGGACTACCCTCCTCCACTACTGTGCATCCAACACTGGAAAGTTTCCCACAGTGGATACATAGCATCCTGAGCAGCCAGGCAGGGCCTCTCTGTTTCATCAGTGATGTGAGTCTTTGTGTGACTAAACTTGGTCATACGAAAAGGACTGTAAGAAGTCACCTGAGGTGGATGTTTTCACACATTACATTGAGTAGAGAACTAGTCCTGGGCATATAGAGACACCATGACAATGATAACACTTATATGGAAACATTTAATTGGGGCTAGCTTACAGTTCAGAGGTTTAGTCAGTTATTGTCATGATTGCAAACATGCTGGTACACAGGCAGACATAGTGTTGGAGAGGTAGCCAAGAGTTTTACAACCTGATTAGCAGGCAGCAGAGTGAGACACTAGGCTTGACTGGAACATGTGAGAGCTCAAAACCTAGACCCAGAGACAAATTTGCTTCAGCAATGCCACCCGTCCTAACTGTGCTGCTCCCTATGAACCTGTGGAGGCCATTTTGATTCAAACCACCACATGTGTATTAGCAGCAATCTATTTCCTCATCAATCTGTGCTCAAAATGCGTTCCACTTGAATGACACCTCTAGAAGCCTGAGTTGAGCAGAGCCTGAGGCAGGGCTGCAGGAGTATGCAAATGACTGAGCTCTCAAAGAGAGAAAGAGCCAGGGCAAGAGGAAAGATGGGTGGCAAGGACCCCAGCAAAATGTGGTACCAGCATGCTCTAACTGTGCCTTGGCTCCAGAGGGCGCTTTAAAGTATAAATGACAATGCTTGAACTTATTTTATAGCAGAAGGATAGAATTTTTGCTATCTGTGTCAGACATTTATTGTGGGAAGCTCCCACTACTTAGAGTGACCCTCCAGGCCTCATTAACTTTCTTTGGTGTGAATTCTTTGATGAAGTTAAAGGTCATCTACCAACCCTACCACCCATAGCAGATAGGAAGTGAATGACTTGCTATAGAAAAGTGTATATCAACAGTAAAGTTTCTACTTCAGATTCCCTAGTAAGAGGGGGTCATGTGGACAGTATAAAGCATCCTCAGACCATCCTCACCAACACTGCATTTGCATGTGTTTTGTACAGCTCACTAAGGCCATTCCTCAAACTCAATCCTGCACAGGCTCCCAAAGTCTGAATTAATTATGCACCGCAAACACAGCCCAGTACTACCCTCTGTTGTACATTTCTTAATAATTTACACACAACCTTTGTCTGCATGTCAATCCAATTAAATTGAGCAAGCATTTACTATGTGAAAGTCATGATAAGACATTATAATAGATTCTTCTCAAGCACTCTGTGGGTCTGAGTAGGTGAGACACCCTCCTCTGTCCTTCTCACACAGCAGGTGCAAAAGCAGAATATGCCAACCCTATAAATAGTCTGCAGAGCCACAGAGAGGTTAATGTATTTCTCCAGTCACCAAGGTAAAGTATGGATGACACCAGAACTTAGCAACATGCCTCCTAATGCAGTCCATCATTCTCAGTAAGTATTCAACTCAAGTATTCATAAGTGGGCACTTACAGATAATAAACATGCCAAGTACAAGAAAGATTTTTAAAAACAAATCTACCTAGCAAGTTTTTTTTGAAACTTCTTATTTTAAAATAACTAGATTTTCAAGAAGTTGCAAGAATACTATAGAGAGGTCTCTTCCCTCAGTGCCACTGTACATAATTTTTGAGTGACAAAACAAAAAAGAAGAGATTGGAAGGATGCATGAGTATATTCCTATACCATTTATAATATTGTGGGGCTGTGTGCTCACTATCATTATAAAGATATAAAATTATTCCAGTGACAGCTCTTCTTCTTCTCACCTGTCACCAATCCTAATACCTAGAAAGCATAAATACCCTCTCCATTTTGTAATTGTCATTTCCCAGATCTCAAATACATAGAAGCATGCATGACCTACCATAGAAGAGACTGTGTGTGCAGGTTGGTAAGGCTGTGGACAACCTACCATTACAAAGATTCCTCTGCTGCTCTGCCCTCTTCTGTGATATGGACTAGTTTATAGTAACTGAGACATATTTTGGTTCACTGATTTTCTTCTGTTACTTTCAACTTTATTAACTTCTAGCTTATATTCTCTCTCTCTTTCTCCCTCTAATTCTTCCTCAGTTTCTCCAGCTTCCTATAGTGGAAGATTATAGATTTGAGACAATTAATCTGTTCTAATCCCACAAATTAATTAATTGGTTGCTATAAGAATGGGGAGAGATTTTCATGATCTTTAATTTATTTCTTTCTCATTGAAGAACACAATTATGTGGCTTAAATTATTTTAAATATTTTTTGAGATTTGTAATTTGGGCACAGATAGTAGTACAGGATTGTATCTATTCTATAATTGGGTGAAGAACTATGCCCTGGCAGTGCTTGCATTCTGAGGTAATTGTGAGGCATGGTCTCTATTTGTTGATTCCTTTCCATCGATGGTACAGTTTTATATTTCTTATTATACAGTTGTTCTACCATTTGTTGAAGGGATAAAGTTCTCCTCTGTTGTCATGACCGCCTCAACCAGCAAGGAAGATGCAACACCAGGCTCTTCTTTCAGTGGTTTATTCAGGAACCTTGATTTCTGACTTCTGACCTCTGACTGACTGACTGACTACTCCAGGGAAACCCACTCGTGGCCTAGATAGCCTCTGGGCAGCCAACCCTCGTATGCCGCGTGGGCTCTGCCTATAGGCCCAGGTACGCGGAAGCAAGCCAGATTCTTAGCCTTAGCCAAATATGAAGTTGTTTATCACTGAGAGCACTCACCATCGGGAAGGCGGAGGGCAGAAGCCAGTGCCATCTTTAAGGTGCAGCTGCACACAGCTCCCTACACTCTGTAACTGGGTTACTGTCTCTCTGTTCCCACAGGTATATCAGATTTTGCATCACATATTCCCTGTGCTTATAATATTTGGTGCCTTCCTATTTAGGGTCCCCTGTCTGCTTCATGAACTGAGAATTTTATTATAAGTAACACTCCCTTCTATGCATGGCAACTTTTCTTGGTTGAATTCCATTTTATCTAATATTACAACAGTGATTTCTGGTTTCTTTTTTTAATTGTATAGCAGCATTATTAATATATAAGTAACAGAACATAACCTTCATCTTTTAAAAGAATACTAATCAAGTAATTTTTACAAATTTTAAAACATCACAATCATTTGGTTACTCATAATCTTTCTTTCTTCAATCTGGCCTATAGTTAATTTTTTTAGACTTTGTTCTTTAGGGGCCAGCCACCCAGCTCCCAAATAAATACACAGAGACTTATTCTTACTTATGAATACCCAGCCTTAGCTTAGCTTATTTCTAGCCAGCTTTTCTTAACTTAAATCAACCCAGATAACTTTTGTCCCTGGGCTTTTTACCTTTCTCTATTCTATATGTTTTTCTTCCCTTTTTACTCTGTGGCTGGTTGTGTGGCTAAACCCTGGTGACCTCCTCTCCTTTTCTCGATCCAATCAGGCATTTTAAGCAAGCAAAATAACATAGTGTCACAGAGTTAAACAAATACAACATAAAAGAATGCAATACATTTTTGCATCATTAAACAAATATTCCATGGCATAAATAAATGTGACACATCTTAAACTCTATTCCAAACCACTAGCTCTTGGATAATACTACCATACTTTTTGTCTCTGTAAATATATCAACACTTTTTTTAATTTTCCAAGGAGACTGGAACCATATAGTCCATCACCATTTGTGATTGGCATCTTTTCCAGAGCACAATGTGTTAGGAACTCATGTTTTATCAAGCATCAGTGCTAACTCTCCCTGAACAAATGCATCCCTTTATATAGCAGTTTTATTTATTCATGCTTCAGTTGTTGAATATTAAGTTGTCTCTTTGGGCTATTATAAATAAGTGTGAACACCAATGAAAAGTTTTTATGTGAATATATCTCCATTTTGTCTTCTATATCTATTATTGAAACTTACATATCACACAATTCAAAGTGGCTTTAGCAATTCACAATCTCACCAACAATACATAAGAGTTTTCATTTTCTGCCCCTTCTACACAAGCTTGTCTTTTTGTTTTTGATTTAGCTGCCTTGTAGATATCAAATGTTACTAAGCATCATATTACATCATATTAAACCACCTGTTTATGGTTGTTATACCCATGATTAACACATCTTTCAAGTCTCATCAGAGAAGTTTCTATTTGCAGTGATTATTCTAGTGATTAGCAGAGACCACAACCGGCTAAGGCACAGAAATATGAGACGGCACAGTGTTCAGCACTGGATTGGATATGTACATTACATTCTCTTCTCCCAAAGCTCAAGCATCATTGTGGAAAAGGTCATGAAAAGAGGATGTCAAAATCAGCGTACAACTATAAGGCAACAGTGTCTTCTGCACACATCAGGGTAGTTGCACATATGCACAGCAGCATGACTGGAATAGCTTAAGCCAGAGCTGTGCAAGCCCAAGCCAGACCAAATACCAGAATGGAGAGGGGAGCTAGGCATGAAGGGCTATTCCTAGTGATTGAGATATGGGCAGTTGTCAGCTTCTGGGAGATGGAAAGTCACTTTCCTCTAAGAGTAAAGCCATTGATAAGTTGACCGCGCTCCACTGAAATATTTATGTTCAAGAATATTTGGGCAACACAAATTTGTCTTGGTGGAAATCAAAATAGACACAAAGTTGGGTATATGAGGAAGAGAGGGGTGGATCTGGGAAGAGTTGAAGAGTGGATAAATGAGATCAAAACACAATGTATGAAATTCTCAAAAAACTAACATTTTTTAATAGTTATTGTGGGTTTCATGTGCATTTTTTGAACTGCTAACAATGTTGAATTTTTATGTTTATTAACCAATATTATTTGTTGTTTGGAAAAATGTCTATTACAATCCGTTTTTCTTTAAAAATTTAATTTTTATTACATTTATTTAAGTCTCTTGCTCATTTTTAAATGTTTATTTATTGAGATATAGGGATCTTTTATATGTTCTAAATGAGCATCTCTTACCAACTTATGGTTTGTAAATATTTCCCCATGGTTTATAAATTGTGTTCTTACAATTCTGAGTGTGATCTCTGAAGCATGAAAGTCTTAGTGACGTTTAATTTATCTACTTTTGTTTTAATGCTCTAGGATTTGCTTTTGATGTCATACTCAATGTCACAAACATCTATCTATCTATCTATCTATTGCCCAGGTTGGCCTTTAAATTTCTGTGTAGCCAAGGATGACCCTGAATTCCTGACCCTCTTTCTTTAGCCTCCCAACTACTGTGATAACAAGTGTGAACCACCATAGCTGGCTCAAATTTTAGCCTTTATCTTTAGTGTTATATTCCATTTTGAGTTTGTTTATAACACAGTATGATGGATATTTATAAAAAAAAATTTGTTTTTACATTAAGAATATCTCATAGTTTTGGAGAAGCTTATTATATATATAGAATATATGGGTCATATTTTTAGTTTCCTATTTAAGTACCTATCACTTAATAAATATATTTGGACAATTTGTGCTCAATGTAAATATTGATATATTAATGTTTAACTCTCTTTTTTATGTCTCCTTTCTTTATAAATTTATAGAGGTTACTTGAACATACTTAGAACTCATTTTGATTTACCTGTATATTTGAGGGTCTTTATTCCTTTCTTTCTTTCTTCCTTCCTTCCTTCCTTCCTTCCTTCTCTTATTAAAAATAATTTTTTCTCATACAATGTATCTTGGTTATAGTTTCCCCTCCCTCTACTCCTCTCAGTTTCTCCTTCCCTGCCCTTCCATGAAGATCTATTACTCCCTTCCTGCCTCTCATTAGGAAAAAACAAGATTCTAGGTGTTTACAAGAAAACACGACAAAAGAGATTATAATAAGAAAAAGCAAAACCATCACATCAAGGCTAGGCAAGGCAACCTGATAGGAGGAAAGATGTCCTAAGAGAAGTCACAAGAGTCAAAGACTCACTCATTCTCATACTCGGGAGTCCCATAAAAATAGATGACCTGGTACAGACATGTGTATGTCCTGTGTTTGCTGTTTACCATTTGAATTTACATGCACCTTACTTGGCTAATTCTTAGGCCCATGCTTTCCTGTTGTCTTCCACCCCTTCTGGTTCTCTTTCTGCCCCCTATTTCATGAGATCTCCTGAGACCTGAGGGGAGGTATTTGATGGAGACATACCATTTGGAGCTATGTGTTCTAAGGATTCTCTTCCTCTCTGCTTAACATCTGGCTTTGGGTCTTTACATCTGATCAAATCTGCTGCTAGAGGAAGCCCCTCTGATGATAACTTTAAAAGACACTGACCTATGATTATAGCAAAATATCACTAAGAGTCATTTTGATGTTGTTTGATTTTACCCTAGATCACTAGGCTATCTAGTCTCTGGTCCTTGGTTACCCAGGCAATGTCAGGTATGGATTCTATCTCATGGAGTGGACCTTACGTCAAATCAGATATTTATTAGGTACTCCAAGAAGTTCCGTGCCACCATTGCACTAGCATATCTTGTAGCAGGGCAGATTAGGCCAATGGTTTTGAGCTGGGTTAGTGTTTAGTTTCTCTTTTGTTAGCCTGCAGATGCCCTCTGACACCAAAGAGACTAGATTGCAGGAGTAGAGGCTCCATGTTAGCTCCAGCTAGATTTTTTTCCATGCTCAGTGAGTTGTGTGGGTGTGTTTCTCAGCAATGGGGACTTGCTGTCAGTTTGCAGAGAGCAACCCATTATCTTAACAAAAGTCTGGGGATTTTTTTGTGACCCCCTTGGCCAAAGATTCAATAGAATGCAACACAGCCCTGATACTAGAAACCTTATTGAGAAATAGGAGATGTTCAGTTAAGACTCCATATCCCCATTATTAGGAGGCCTCATTAGGATCACCTTCACATATTTTAGGAAGTTTTCATTGCACTATGTTTTCATAATATCCTCAAATGACTCTCAATTCAAACTGTTTCTTCCCTCATTATCTCCCTTTAATTTAACTTTCTTTCACTTCTTTACCTGATGTTCTCATTTTCATTCCCACCTGCCCATAGTCCACTCATAAAATCTACTTTTATTTCTTTCTCCCCAGGAACCCCATGTATACACCCTAGACCCTTCCTGTCTACCTAATCTCTCTGAATCTACAGACTGTAGCTTTGTTATGTACTTAATGGCTAATATACAGATGTAAGTAAATACATATCATATTTTTCTTCCTGGATATGGGTTTTCTCACCCAGTATAATTTTTTCTAGTTCTATCCATTTTCAGGTAAATTTCATGATGTTATGTTTTTTAAACAACTGAGTAATACTTCCTTGTGTAAATGTACCACACTTCATTCATTCTTCTGTGGAGGGACGTCTAGGTTGTTTCCAGTTTCTGGCTATTAGGAATAAATCAGCAATGAACATAGTTGAGCAAGTGTCCTAGTGGTAGAACGGAATATCTTTTAGGTATATGCCCAAGAGTGGTATAGCTAAATACTGAGGTAGCTTAATTCCTAACCTTCTGAAGCATTGCCACATTTATTTCTATAATGGTTGTATAAGTCTATAAAGAAGAGTTCCTCTTGCTCCATATCCTTACTAGCATGAGCTCTCACTTATGTTATTGATCTTAGCATTCCTTACAGGTATAAAATGTAATCTCAAAGTAGTTTTGATTAATATTTCTCTCAGGATCAAAATATCACACATTCCTTTAAGTGTTTTTAAACCATTTAAGTTTTCTCTATTAAGAATTATCTGTTTTGATATGCATTCTATTTTTTTTTAGCAATTGTAAGGACTTTATTTTAGCACAGAGGAACTTTATTTTCTTAGTCACATCCCTGCACATCCCAGGATAAGGATCCAGACACAAACCCACAGTCAATAATAGACACAATGGCACTAAATTCACAGAGCACCAGGGGAAAATCCTGAGTGTTTACTCAACTGAGACAAGGTGGGGGGGGGGCAGGCAGGCACAGCTGTGGGCATCTGGTTCCAGCAGGATGCTTGTTTAGTCTGAGTGGCAGGAACATGCATTCTATTTTTAAATGGATGTTTTTGGTACATAATTCCTTGAGTTGATTATATATTTTGGATATTAGTTCTTTATCAAATGTAGATTTGATTTTTAAAATTCTCATTCTGTGGGCTGCCACCTTGTCCAAATAATGTTGTCCTTTGCCTTACAGAGCTTTGCAGTTTTACAAGGATCTATTTATTAATTATTGTTCTTAGTGCCTGTTTTAATGAAGTTCTGTTCAGAAAGTCTTCTCCTGTGCCAATGCATTTGAGGCTATTCCCCAATTATTCTTCTACCAGGTTCTATGTATCTGATTTTATGTTGAGGTCTTTGATCCATTTGGACTTGAGTTTTGTGCAGGGTAATACATATGGGTCTATTTGCATTCTTCTACATGCAGATATCCAGTTTGACTAGCACCATTTGTTAAAGATACTGTCTTTTTTTCCAGTATACATTTTGACTTCTTTGTAAAAAAAAATGCCCATGTCCATATACCATATGTCTGTGGTTTTATGTCTTCAATTCAATTACATTGGCCAGTGTATCTGTTTTATAAAATAAAAACCAATACCTTGTGGGTTTTATTACTACATATCTGTAATATAACTTGAAGCCAGGAGTAGTCAGAATTATTTTAGCTATTCTGAGATTTTGTTTTCCATATTAAGTTTGAAGTATTCATTCAATTTCTATAAAGAATTGTGTTGGAATTTTGATGAGAATAACATTGAATCTCTAGATTGTTTTTTTGTATAATAGACATTTTTACTACTTTAATCCTACTGATCATGAGCATGGGAGATTTATAACCTCTTCAATTTCTTCTTTAAAGACTTAAAGTTTATAACCTACAAGTCTTTCATTCAATTTGTTAAGACTTACCCCAAGGTGTTTCTGTGGGATAATGCTCTTGCACTCTGTAAAGATTTGCTACTTGTATTGGTTTAATAAAACACTGATTGGTCAGGAGAGGCAAGAAGTAAGCAAGGTTAACTAGACTAGAAGAATATTGGAAAGAGGAAAGGCAGAGCAGGGGACACCATTCAGATGCAGACAAAGGAAGATGAGAATGCTGTGCTGAAGTGAAGGTGCCAAGCTACATGGCTAAACATAGATAATAATTATGTATTAATTTAAGAGTAAGAGCTAGATAGTAATATGCTTGAACTACTTGTACAGCCATTACTATAAAATTTAAGCCTCTGAGTCAATTATTTCATAAGAGGCTGGGGTCCAGACCTCAGGGCTAGGCAGGATTGAGAAATTTACAACTACATACTTCATTTTATTTGAGGCTATTATGAAAGGGGGTTGTTTCTCGGATTTCTTTCTCAGTCCATTTGTTATTTGTATATTTGTATTTGTATATTTTGTATCCAGCTACTTTGCTGAATGCATTTATCAGCTGTAGAAGTTTTCCAGTAGAATTTTTTGGGGTCAAATGTATTTTATCGTATCATCTGTAAAGAAAGATACTTTGATGTCTTCCTTTCCAATTTTTATCCCTTTGATCTTCCTCAGTTTTGGTATTGCTCTAGCAAGACTTCAATTAGTGTATTAGATAGATATGGAGAAGGTAAAAAGCTTTGTCTTGTTCCTGATTTCAGGGGAATTGCTTTGAGTTTTTCTTCATTTAATTTAATGTTAGCCACAATTCTGCTGTAACTGTCTTTATTACGCTTATGTATGACCATATTTTCCTGATCTTTCCAGAATATTTATCATAAAGGGATGTTGGATTTTGTTTAAGGCCTTTTTCAGTTTGTTTATATGGTAAATTACATTTATTGATTTCTAAATATACTGAACCACCTCTGCATCTCTGGGATGAAGCCTACTTGATCATGATGGATGATTTTCCTGTGTTCTTCAAGTTAGTTTCCAAGTATCTGAGGTTTTTTGCATCTATGTTCCTAAAGGAAATTGATTCATAATTTCCTTTCCTTGTTGCGTATTTGTGTGATTTGGATATTAGGGTAACTGTGGCCTCATAAAATGAATTGGGCAATATTCCTTCTGTTTCTGTTTTGTGAACTAATTTGAGGAGTATTGGTGTTAGCTCTTCTTTAAAACCCTCTGGCCCAGGGCTTCTTTGGGTTGGCAGACTCTTACTACTTCTGTTTCACTAGGGATTAAAGGTCTATTTAAATTGTTTATCTGATCTTGATTTAACTTTAGTAGACAGTAACTATGAAGAAAACTATCCATTTCTTTTTGATTTTCCAATTTTGTAGTGTACAGGCTTTTAAAGTATGACCTTTTGATTCTCTAGGATTCCTTGGTGTTTCTTGTTATGTTCTCCTTTGCTTTTGTGATTTGGTTAATTTGAATAATCTCTGCTTTTTGGATAAGGGTGTGTCTATCATATTGATTTTCTTGAAGAACCAACTATGTGTTTCATTGATTTCTGATTATATCTTATTTATTTCAGCCCTCAGTTTATTTCTTGCCATCTAATTCTCTTGGGTATGATTAATTCTTTCTGATCTAGAGCTTTCAGATATGCTGTGCTTGTACAAGATCTCCCCAGGTTTATAGGCACTTAGTGCTATGAACTTTCTTCTTAGCACTGCTTCTATTATGTCTTATAAGTTTGGGCATGTTGTGTATTATTTTTTATTTAATTCTAGGAAATCTTTAACTTCTTTTTTATGTCTTGATCCATTTTTAATTTTATAGAGAGTTATTCAGTTCCATGAGTTTATAAGCTTTCTGTTCTTTCTGTTTTTGATTTCCAAGTTCATGCTGGTGTTCTGACAGAATGTAGGGAGTTATTTCAATTTTCTTGTATATATTGCAGCTTGCGTTGTGTCTGAGTATGTGATTAGTTTTGGAGAAAGTTCCATGAGGTGCAGAGATAAAAGAATATCCTTGGGGCTGGAGAGATGGCTCAGCGGTTAAGAGCACCGTCTGCTCTTCCAGAGGACCCGGGTTCGATTCCCAGCACCCACATGGCAGCTAACAACTGTCTGTAGTTACAGTTCCAGGCAAACACCAAGGCAAATAAATAAATAAATAAAGTTTAAAATAACGTTAAAAAAAAAGAAATTGAATTTAAAAAAAAAAAAAAAAAAAAAAAAAAAAAAAAAAAAAAAAAAAAAAAAAAAAAAAAAAAAAAAAAAAAAAAAAAAAAAAAAAAAAAAAAAAAAAAAAAAAAGAATATCCTTTTGTGTTTGGGTAAGATTTTGTAAATGTCTTTTAGGCCTATTTGCTTTGTGACATCTGTTAGCTCTTGTAATTCTCTGTTTAGTTTTTGTCTTGATGACAAGTTAATAGGGTATTGAAATCTCCCACTATCAGTATGTGAGGAACAGTAAGTGATTCAAGCTGTAGCAGCATTTGTTTTACACACTTGTGTGTCTTTGTGGAATAGATGTTAAGAACTGACATATTACCTGGTGGATTTTTTTCTTTTGATTAGTATGTAGTATCCTTCCCTACATCTTTTGATTAATATTTGTTTGGAGTCTATTTTGTTAGATATTAAAATGGCTACATTATCTGCTTCTTAGGTCTATTTACTTGGGATATCCTTATCCAACCCTTTATACTGAGGTAATTTCTATCTTTGATGTTGAGGTGAGTTTCTTGGATATAATGGAAGGGTGGGTCATGTTTTCACATCCATTCTGCTAGTCAACTGTCTTTTTTTTTGGGAAATTTATACCAGTAATAGTGAGAGATATCAATGACCAAAGATTGTTAATTCCTGTTAATATTTTTGTTATTAGTGGTGGTACATGCACAAGTGCATGTGTTCTTCCGGTCTTTTGATTTTTCTGGCCTGAGATTATTTATTCCTTGTGTTTCCATGGGTGTAATTAACTTCCTTAGATTGGAGTTTTCCTTCTAATACCTTCTGTAAGGCTTTATTGGTAGATAGATACTGTTTAAATTTTACTTTATTATGGAATACCTTATTCCTTCTATCTTTGGTGATTGACATCTGTCCAGAAACTTCTGGTTTTTAGAAATCAATTCAGATTTCTAAAACTTTGAGAAATCAGGTATAATTCTAATAAGTCTGCCCTTATTAGTTACTTGGTCTTTTCCCTTTGAAGCTTTTAATGTTCTTTATTTATTCTGTACGTTTGGTGTTTTGATTATTATACACCAAGGGGTATTCTTTTCTGGTACAATTTATTTGATATGCTGTGTGCTTTTTGTACCTAATAGGCATCTCCTTCTTTAGGTTAGAAAACTTTTTGATGGTTTTTGTTGAAAATATTTTCTGGGCCTTTGACCTGGGTTTCTGCTTTTTCCTGTGTTCTTATTATACTTAGGTTTAGTTTTTTCATAATGCTCCATATTTCCTGCATGCTTTGTGTCAAGAACTTTTTAGATTTTAGTATTTTCTTTGACCAATGTATCAATTTCTTCTATTGTACCCTAAATGCCTGACTTCCTCTCTTTCTCCTCTTGCGTGTTGTTGGTGAAGGTTACTTCTATGGTTCCTGTTCAAATTCCTAAATTTTTCATTTCCAGAGTTTCCTTATTTTGTGTTTTCTTTACTAAACGCATTTCCATTTTCAGGTCTTGAACAATTTGCTTGCACTCTTTGTTTATGTTTTCTCGCATTTCTTTAAGGGGCTTGCTAATTTCCTCTTTAAGGATCTCTATTGTCTTCATATCTATGCTTTTGAGGTCTTTTCTGTTGCTTCAACTATGTTGGAATATTTAGGGCCTGCTGTGTTAAACAGCCAGCTAGCGAAGACACACTGCCCTGGCTGTTATTGTGTTTTTATGCTTGCATATAGGCATCTAGATGGAGGTAAATTATAGGTCCAGGTGATGATTTCTGAATTTGTTTGGATGGATGGATATTTTGCTCTTTGGTTTCCGTTTTCTCTCTGGATTTTTTAAGAATAATGGCTGTGTGTTGCCTGTTTTCCTAGCCTGCTCAGCTGGTGTGTTCAAGGAAAATGCCTGCTGATATTGAGGCTAGGATACTGGGATGAGCTAGGGGAAGGAAGGTTGGAGGAGAAGTTCTTTGTGATCTATTGGAGATAGGGTCAGAGGGAAAATGGAGACTACAGCAGTCTTTCTCCAACAGAGCTGAGTGGATTGGATCTCAGAAGCAGAAGAAGTTTAGTTCTGCCTTTAGGTCCTGGGAGGTGTCCTGCTGCAGAGATGAAAATGAGACTGGGGGATTGGACCTGGAGGAACAAAGAAGAAAGAGAGGTCTACAGGCAGGCTTCTGATTTTCTGACAGGCTTACCAGCATAGCTCTTTTAGCATGTCTGCTAAGTACTTTGTTGTGTAAACACACTTATGTACCCTATCCTCCTATCTGTTTAATGAAATATAGAAATTCCACTTTTCTTAACACCTCACTGCCCTTCCTCACTTAGAATACAATTGTACTGCATCTCCTTTATCCAGATGTGTTCATGTACACATCAGACATTACTGTAAGTTTGCTTAAATTGCCAAGCAGAACTTTAAAAGTGCAAGAAGAATCATATACTTTGATTTTTATGTTGTTCTCTTTCTTTACAATATCCCCAGATTAATTCTGTAGTTTCCTGTTTTATCAGAATCTCCTTTACTTACATACTTTGTTGAGCCTATTTTTCCCCAATATAATATTTTTATTGATTATTTGGGTATTTTACATTGTATACTCTGATCATACTTCCCAGTTCTCTCAAGTGATCCTCCCCACACACAGAGGAGGAGGAGGAGGAAGAAGAGGAGGAGGAAGAGAAGGAGGAGAAGTCCAATTTGTGTTGGCCCATATACTCTTGGAGCACAGTCAAATTCTCAGTTCCCAGTGGCTAGCACCATAAGATTTTCTTTGTAGCTTCGACTGGACTGGCACTCACAGCCTTCCTGTCTCAGCTCCCCAAGAACTGAGATTACCAGTGAACACCTCCATGCCCAGATTATTCTCTTTATTTTTGAAGGATAATGTCATTGCATATGTCTGGGTTGACATTTCTTTCAGCACCTGAAAACCTCTTACTTTCTTGCTTGTATAATTGTGTTGTTGTTGTTGTTGAAATCTGGTGTCCTTTGAATTTGTTCTCACATAGCTAATCCATCAATTCTTTTCTGACTGCTTTTAGGATTTATTTCGACTTTTCTCACTGCTGTTCCAGAATATTTGCTATGATGTGCTTTGACAAGAATTTCTCTGGGTTTATATGCAGTTTTGCCAGGTTTGAGGAAGTTGTGGATATTATGTCTTGGAATAACTTGTTCTCATTCTCTCTCCTTTTTCATGTTGGCCTCTAAGACCAGATGGGTTAGGTATCTTTATTAAATATGTGCCATGTTAAGTATGTATATCAGGCGGGACCTGTGCTCTCTGCGGCGTCCCAGCGCACTCTGGAGCAGGGGCAGCTGAACTCTGCACCTGGCCGCACCCGCAGCCCCTGCTGCTCAGGGAATCTACTAAGAGCCCTACTGCGACCCTGAACTGAGTGAACTGAGCAAACCAACTGCAGGGGTCTATGAGGGGCGGATTCGAACCCTGACCAGAGGTGAGGAGG
>PVIH01022976.1:0-25885 GCA_004025045.1 Sigmodon hispidus | reverse complement strand
AAAAAAATTCAGAGGGAAAGATGAACACAAAGAAAATATAGGTGTAGCAATCTTATTTGTATTTCTTCCCTTGATAAGCCATGCTTATCATTCTTATCCTCTGTATAGTTATTGTTAACTCTTCCACATTTTAAATTCTTTTTACTGTGTTTTTTTTTTGATAAATACAAAATAAAGAAGGAAAAAAAAAAAAAAAAAACAAGGCCATTCCTGTGTCAATAGTAACACATTCACTCAGGACTTCACTCACTTAGAGCTTCCTCCACCCCCTACAGCATAAATTCTTAAAATCCTTAGGATTTCCTTGGTAATAGAGGCGAGAAGAGCCACTTTTGTTATTCCGAATAGGCTCCCAAATTAGAACTGCCAAGCCACCCACTCTAGGCCTCTGGGAAAACAACAGAAGTCAATAACCATGAACCATGTTTTAATCAATCACAACCCAAACCCCAAAAGATGTTAGAGGGACCTTCTGATCGATGAACAAACATATCCATGTACTAGGAGACTCATCAAGGACAAGGTTTCTGTGCTTAGCACTTTCCCCTCTGGCTATTGAGTTGCACTTCTTAGGACAGTTTTATTACAAGCCAGCAAGTAAGGTGCTTCTGAGTTCTATTGCTGCTGGAGAAAATATAGGAGGGGCCGGTCTCAGGGACGCTGTCCATGGTGTAGAGCCACCAACACACCCGCATCTGATTAACACAGACGACATGGAACTAATGCATTGACTCATGGTTTTATGTGACACAGGAGGCTACTTTTACACTTGAATTTGATGAAGCAAGGTCTGGGTATGTAGAGTTTGATGAGACACTGAGTATGACCTGGTAGTCACAGACAGAGAGGGATCCCCTGGCTGTCTCAGAAGGCTGGACTGCTCATGCAGTATCATAGACACAGCATTGAGGAAAAGCACCTGTTTCCACAAGGCTGAACACATCTGTACCTCCTATTTGTTTATCTGACACAAGAGTTCCCACCAATAGGGGACAGGGATGCTCTGACTGTATGCTTTCAGTGATGCTCACTCAAACCAGTTCACCCAGGCCCTCTTAGCACTTCATTTTTAGCTTGCTCTCTGCTTTCCAAGAGGCCACAGGCAGCTTCTCCTTGGGATTAGTAATTAAGCAGATAAAAAATCCAAGGGTGGGGGCTGTAGGTTTTGTTGTTTTTTTGAGACTTCATCTTCTTACATGTCTGAGGCTGGTCTTGAACTCCTATGCTTAAGTGATCTTCCCAATCAGCCTCCCTGGGCCGCCAGGTGTCTGTCATGGCACCTAGGTATGGTTTTATGGTTGGAATTGGCGTCATACCTCTGATCCCAGAGCAAGGAAAGCAGAAATTTCCATCCATCGTCTTTTGACTTTGATGGGTGGCCTAGTTTGGAAATCTGAAGCATGGTTGTGTTGTTTCCTGAGAAACACAGCTTTAAAAAACTTTGGCCAGATGAACTAAATATACTTCCTCAGTTTGTATTTCAACAGGTAAAATAACCTACCATTTACTTTGAATGTTAATGTGTGACATTTAAATATCTTTTTAATTAAAAGACAACATCAAGATTACATTTGTCTATCTTATTTAATATGTTTTTGAAATGTCTTTGAGATGATAGATTTTCTAACTTAATGAAATTAACATATTACTCCACTAACTTTGGGGGAAGTAAAAAATTTTTCTCTCTCTCTCTCCTTCCCTCCCTTGCTCCCTCTCTCTTCTCATTCAATAAGATCTTACCATGTAGCTCAGGCTGGCCTCAAATTTGAGATCCTGCTCCTGCCTCAGCCTCCCAAAAGCTTGCAATTGAAGTGTTCGCCACCAGGCTAGGTGGGAGGGCTTAAGAAAATATCTCAGCAATTCCCCAGAATGCAGTATGTGGTCCCCAGTGCTATATGATACAGCTTACTTCCCCTGGTTAACTGAAATTGCCATCTGCCTCATTAGGACAGGGTGTCTCTTGTTTCTGGAGCCCTGCTTCATACTTTAGACTGGCTGGCCCGCAAGTGTGCCAGCCATTCTCCTGTCTACATCTCAACAGAGGAATGCTGGGATCCCAGATGTACGTTGCTGTGTTCTGCTTTCCATGTGCAGCTGGGGTTTTTATCCACTGAGCTTTTTCCCTGGTTCACGTTCTGTGTATTTTAAGCACCATCCTCTCACCCCACCAGCCTTTGGCAACTTTGGGACTTTACATGTAAGGAAGATAATGCGAGGAATTTTTCTGTGCTTGGTTTACATCACTTAAGATTATGTCATATTGTCATTGTGGTAGCATTCAGGGCAGGTTCACAATTTTGCAGTAATTACAGACACAGTTAAAAAGTGCTGGGAAATCCCAGACTACCATTGTTAATAATCTACTACAAACACCTCCAGCTACTCAGCAACAGAGGGAAGCCATATTTCCCTTCACTAACATTAAATCTCATATCTACCTCACTTCTAATTCTATCCAAGTTTTGTCCGGTTTTGCTCCTTATCCTTGGAAAGAGGAATATTAGTCAGGGTTCTCTAGCAGAACACAACTGATAGAATGAACCTATATGCAAAGGGGATTTGTTATATCGGCTTATTTAATATGGTCTGGGCAATCCAACCATGCTGTGTCTTCATGGGACAGAAGCTGAGAGCCAATCATTGCCCAGTCTCTGAGGCTGGAGGCCTCAGCAGCCATGATGTGCTTCAAGACTGAGAGGATTCCTGGGAAGCCACTGATCTTTAGTCCACATTGGAAAGAAAGTTCTGCTATCAAAGGACACAGCAGTGGCAGCGGTGGCATTAACACGAAGGTGGACAAACTTGCCAGTGAGTAAAGGGCAATGGAGCAAAAAGCTTTTCTCTGGGACTTTCTTTTATCTGGGTTGCTATTAGAAGGTGCCACCCACATTCAGGATGGTTCTTCCACTTCAGTTAAGAGAATCATGAAAATCTATCACAGGTGTGTCCAGTAGCTGATGGTGTAGAATTGTTGTAGGATATTATTTTAAGGTGTGTTACTTTTGTTTATGTTGTATTTGTTAAACTCTGTGAAGCTGTGTTGCCGTGCCTGTCTAAAACACCTAATGGTCTACTAAAGAGCTGAACAAGCAACAGCAAGACAGAAGAAAGGATAGCGGGACTGGCAGGAAGAGAAAATATATAGAAAGAGAAATCTGGGTGGAGGAGAATCCCAGGCACCACTCACCCAGCTACATGGACAGTCACAGAGTAAGAAACAAAGAAAGGTATACATGAATTGAAAAGGAAAAAGCCCAGAGGCAAATGGTAGATAATTTAAGAAAAGCTGGCTAGAAACAAGCCAAGCTAAGGCCGGTTATAATTATAATTTATAATTATAAAGGTTCTTTATATAATTTAATTATAAAGGTTCTTTTATAATTAAAAAGAACGCTTAGTGTGTGATTTATTTGGGAGCTGGATGGTTGGCTTCCAAAAGAACAAAGACAAGCAACAACAGTGAATTCTTGCCAAATTGACAAGAACTAACCAGGGCAAGAGGCAGAGTGCTCAGGGTGCTGTCTGAAGAACCTCTAGTCTCCATCTTTGCTCAGCCATACTGAGGGTTCTACTTAGAGGGAACTATCGGCTGCTAACTTTGTTTTCTTAGGGAACCTATTCCACTTGTTCTTGAGATTAAACTGTTTAATGATTTCTGTTGCTTCCCAGCATTATCCCAGCAGCCCTGCATCTGTGACTCTATGACTCACACTATAACATAATAATTAAGTACATTAATCCCTTCACACCAACTCACTACAATACGGCAGGATGCAGGAAAGATCTCTGCATCCATATAGACAGTTCATATGTGCTTCATTGTGCTGTCTCCATGGCAACTTTGAAATGTCAGTTTCATCTGTGCTGTAAGGAACAAAACTGAGGTTCAAAGCTGTGAAGTGATTTTACGAAATGTCTTATATGCTCAGAGTGGAAAAGGAGACTTTTCAAAAAGATTATTTCTAGAACAAGCTAAATCTTGTAGAAAATTCCTTATTAAAATGGTCAGAATTTTCTAAAAGCTTTATATAAAAAGAAGGTAGTTCAAGAACACAGAACTACTTCATTTTTCATTAATCTAAAAATATTAGCAAAATAAAAAATTTAAAGTATAAAAAAGGACATGTAACCTTACAAAATGATATACATTCACTGTATTAAAATATCTTTTACAGGAGGGTGAGGAGATGGCTCAATCAATAAGGTTCTTGCCACTCAAGCTTCAAGACTTTAGTTTGGATCTCAGGACCCACATACAAAGCTGTTCGTAGTGGTGTCTGCCTCTAATCTGAGTGCCAAGGAGACAAGGGCTAGCGGCCAGCTAGTTTGCCCCACTTGGTGAGCTCCAGGTTCCATAAGTGACTCCATCTCAAAAATGAGATGACGTCTAACTTTGGTTTCTGTTGCTGTGATGAAACACTGGCCAAAATTAACCCAGGGAAGGAAAGGGCTTGTCTGGCTACAGTTCATAAGGCAAGGGAAGCAGGGCAGGAACCTGGAAGCTGGAACTGAAGCACAGGCCATGGAGGAAATGCTACTTATTGACTTGCACAGTCTGTATTCTTGTATAGCTCTGGACCACCTGCCTAGGGTGGCACACCACCCACAGTGGGCTGGGCCCTCCCACATCAGTCAAGGAGATGGTCCATAGACATGTGCACAGGCCAGCCTGCTGGATGTGATTCCTTACATGACGTTGCCTCTTCCTAGGTCACCCTAGTTTATGTCAAGGTGACAGAAATGAACCAGCACATGTGAATGGTGACAGAGGCAGACCTGGTATTGACTTCTGCTTCTGTGTGTACTTCACAAATATGTTCGCACATATGAAGCATGTACACAGGCATACAATACACACAGAGATGCACAAATAAAATAAAATATACTCTGATATTTTTATATCAGGGATCCTTTTCTGCTTTCCATGTCTGTCTCCACTGTTTTTAAATCCTGTGATGGTGGCCATAAACTCTGTGTTCATTATGGTGTTGAAAACCAGAAGCTAACACCAAGATTTGTGAGGTAAAAATTTATTTACAGCCAGCCAAAACTTTTAGTCTCTCATAGTAGAAGAATGAAGCATTCTAGATTAAAGGCAGAATAGCTGCTTTCTACCTAATGACAAATGATTACAAAGTGGAATTTTGCAGTTATTTTAATGATCATGGGATAGGTACATGTTACGGGTTTGTGGTCAGATAGTTATAGAAATATACCATGAGGGAGCTGGAGAGATGGCTCAGAGGTTAAGAGCACTGGCTACTCTTCCAGAGGTCCTGAGTTCAATTCCCAGCAACCACAAGGTGGCTCACAGCCATCTGTGATGAGATCTGGTGCCCTCTTCTGGCCTGCAGACATACATACAGACAGAACACTGTATATATAATAAATAAATAAATCTTAAAATATTTTTTTAAAAAAGAAAGAAATATACCATGAAACACATTATGGTCAGTCAACTTCTTGGAGTATATGAAAACTATGATGTGCAAATAACAAGATTATAGTCAGAAAAATAAGCTGACCTTAAGCTTGGAACATGATTAGAGACTAACATGTTCAGCTAGGAAAAGGAAACAGAAAATGAAGTCAGCTGGCCCTTAACAGTCCACCAGAACATAAAGATTAGCAGAGCTTCTCCAGCTATGGAGTCACATGCTAAATCATGCAGAATCTCGTGCAGTGAAGCATCTCCTCCAATCTAGCCAAAAGACCACTCTCCTGTCAAAGTTCTAGCTCTCTGCTCTACCCACAGATCAAGTTCACCCCAAGAAGAGTCTGCCTCGGGATGAGGGAATGCTGGGGTTCTTAAAGATCCTCTGAGCGCACATCCTTCAGCCATGGGCTGTGACTCTGCCTTGGAATCTTCCTGGAGGTTCACAGCAGAGACTGAATGGCTGCTGAGAGAGGGCTCTACGTAAGAGTAGATCACTTTGCCTGTCTGATGGCATTAAGAGTCCTCTTCTGGGTGCATACGAGAAGTTAAGTGTGTGGCAACCCTTACGGTTAAAGAGGATCCATCTCGGCTCACTTTGTTTTCATCTTCTGTCTTCCGATCATGAGTCTGCTGTCGGGTTTGATGGTTTGGGGAAAGTGAATTTGGAGAAAAACAGCAAGCCAGAGGGCAAGAAACCTTTCAGATTTTGGAAGTCTGAGCTGTTTCTCAGAAAAGCTAAGGTGTGGTCCTATGGGTAAGTTTTCACAGTGGAATGAAAGCTAAAATAATATGTGCAACTTCTGGGGTGTGCCTTTAAGAGGCAATGAGAACCACCCCTTCACCTCTTTTTGCAATCAAGAGAGTGGGGATGAGTGTGAGCCATCTGGGAGATAAAGATGAGAGCAGACTGACCAACAGGAAAGCAGAACCCTGAGCCTTTGGCCACAATGCCAGAAAAACCTAGTAAGGAAAATAGTCTACTGGTGTTCAAGCCATCCAATTCCATTTCCTATGTGCCGGGGTAGGTTTGCTTTCTAATGCCGCTGTCTGGGCCAGCTCCCCGGAGTCCCTTCCAGGCTCTGCCCTCTTCCCCACTGTAATTAACTAGGTCAGGTTCAGGTTCAAGGGACGGTTTGTTCTGTTCTTTCCTTCTCCATTTCCTGAGACCTGCAGTTCCCAGCTCTGTCCTCTGTAATAGCATCACGTAATGTTCTTTGCTGAGCTCCGGTCTCCCCACCAAGCTCTTAGGCAGTCAATCAATCACCCGCCACTCTTGTGCTCTTATGCTGCTTCTATTTTGGCTGTAGTTCCATGTTTCCTTCTGTCTCTAACTCTTGTCCATCTTGTTGCACAGTAGATTGGGTCAATTTATCTCCTGCAGAAAACTCTCTACTTACAGGCTCTCACATAAAACTACCAGGGTTGGAGGATTACTAACCTAAGGAAAATCTATATTCTTATGACACAGGATCTCTTAGAATTATCTGGACCTGGACCTGACACAAATACAAAAACACACACCCCTCCCCATATAAAAACTATGGAGCCATTACTGGGGTTTGAGGAAGAAGTGCCTTCTAAATGATACTCAGCAAGCCAGGCTCTGATGCTAACATGAGAGAGATGCTTCAAGGATCCCAGCTGTATCTTTACCAGGACTGCAGCATGTACCAAAACCAACTGGGGGCACGCTTTGTTAGGCAGTAGCCTACATTCAACATATGGGAGGCTGGCCATCGTAGGGCCAGACCAAGAGCAAGAGTGAATGAGTTCCAAAATCCCAAGGGATGCCACTAGAAAAGCTTATTCTGCAGTAGGATTTTTAACCTGCTTCAGGGACTGGGAAACATTCATGCACAGATAAAAGATACTAGGGATTTATAAGGACCCCCTAAGACTATATGCAAAGTTAAATATATTTTTTCATTGTTCTGGGTATTTTCATCTCTTTGTGAAGCATTTATCTAAATTGTTTTATTATTAATAAAAACTTGGGAGTTTTATCCCAATATTATCCCAATATAAAAATTGGGATAAGAACCTGATAGGCCAAGAAAACAGCAGAAGAATGACTAGCTGACCTTCTCTCTCTCTACCTTCCTCTATCTCTTCCTGTGCCTCTTCTATCTGGGTCCTCCAAAATCTCTATGGTTAATTCTGGTCAGCTAGTTGTGAACTCCACCTTTTGATTCAATATCAAACTCTATTAACAGTCTTGGGGTGTCATAGCGCAACCAAATATCCCACAACATCTTTGGGTCCCTAAAACAAACTATCACAGACTAGATAGGCTATTTATTTTTGATATCTTTGAAACAGTCTTTTGTAACCCAGCCTGGCCTCCTTGTGTAGCTGAGGCTGGCCTTGAATTCACTATATAGATTGAGGATAACCTTGAACTGGTGATCTTGCTGCCTCTACCTCTCACGTGGTGGGATCATAAGCATATAACTTGCTTTTGGGTGAATCTTATAGTTTATAAACAATGGAAATTTATTTCTTACCATCCTGGATGCTAAATCTAAGACCAAGGCATTGGCAGACTTGGTATCTGGTGAGAGTTCATTGCCCATTTCCTAGATGGTACCTTCTTACCTCATCTTTAGGCAGTAGTGGCAGAAACCACTGTTGAAGGGTAGGGCACAAGATAAGTTCTTTTTGTTGTTGTTTGTTGTGTTTTGGAGACAGCGTCTCACTATGTAGCTCTGGCTATCGTGGAACTCACTCTGTAGACCAGGCTGGCCTTGAACTCACAGAGATCTTCCTGCCTCTGCCTCCCTGAATTCTGGATTAAAGGGGTACAACACTACCGCCTAATTACCAGTTCTTGACCAGCAGAAGAGGGAGATTTGACATGGAGGACATTGGCATAGCATTCCCAGCCCTGGCTGCGCTCCATGCTCTCCCAATGGCTCTCCCAATGGCCCAGCTCTCTCATTTGATCTCCATAATCAGATTATGAAGCAAATGCAGCTTTACTCTTGTCTGGCAGATGAAGACTCTCAGACTCTCTCTAGACCAAGTTTGCTGATTGTCTTAATGCCATGACTATTGTGAGATATTTGATTATACTTTGTAAAGATTTATCACTGTGATGGATTTAATACAAAGCTAGGTGGCCAATAGCTAGGCAGGAGGTATAGACAAAACTTCTGGACACAGAGAGGCCTGAAAATTATAAAGGGAGAGTCCCCAGACAGATGGAGAGAAAACAGGATTGACAGTACAAAGTAAAGGTAGCCCAGCTATGTTAAAAAAAAAAGTAGGCTAAAAATTACAGGTTAACTTATGTTATAAAGACTAATTAGAAATAGCCTAAACCAAGACAGAGCTTTCATAATTAATAACAAGTCTCCATGTCATTTTTTTTTGTGAGCTAGTATCCCAAAGAAAAACCTGTCTATACATGACACACAGGAAAAATTATTATGCGGAAAAATAAATGGACTTAATAAGAGAGGTAAGTTCATCACTTACCTCTTATGAGATCAATATGCAAAATACAATTTCAAATATATACTTGAGTGAAAATATAATTATAAGATATAAGTCGCAAAGGTAACAAGGCATAGTAGAAATTTTTCTTTAAAATATACATAGAATTTTTAGGGTAAAATCATAAAATTTAAGTAAGATATATCAAAGACACAGTGGAGGGGCTGGAGAGATGGCTCAGTGGTTGGGAATGCCGTCTGCTCTTCCAGAGGACTGGGGTTCGATTCCCAGCACCCACATGGCAGCTGACACCTGTCTGTAGTTCCAGTTCCAGACAAACACCAAGGCAAATAAATAAAGTTTAAAAAAAAAAAAGAAGACACAGTGGAGTAAAGCATTGAGGATCTTTATGGCAACTTGGCTGTGGACCGTAGTAGTCCCATGTCCACAGCTCCTCCGAGGGCTGAGGATTTAAAATCTTTAAAGTCTGTTCATAACTCAGGATTGCTGTCCACAGCACATCAGCTACAAAACTCAGCTCTTGTCACTAAGAGCTTCATAGTTCTAATTTTTTTCCACAAAGAAAACACTAGACTTAGGTAATTCCATAGACTGGTGCAGCATTCAAGAGATGAGTGTAAATGCCCCGAATCATTCAGATACAAACAGCAGGATCAGAGCATCACCTCCCACTTATGGTCCTGCAAGTGTAGTCTAGAGCTGCCCAGATTAAGGCTGGGCAAAGTCACTTCCAAGGAAACATAATTAGTTAAAAGTCTTAAGGTAACATAGGAAGCTGAGGTGGGGGAATTACCCCCCCCATACACACATACAATCTTAAACAAGATATTAATAAACCCAACCAGTAATATACTAAAAGCTTAATTCATCAGAAATCGAGCTAGGTTTATTTCCACAGTCAAGTTAATTCAAGATAAACATGCTATGCATGCCTTTAATCCCAGCACTTGGGAGGTAGAAGCAGGAAGATGTCTGTGAATTTTAGGCTGGCCTGGTCTACGTAGTGAGATGCTATCTAAAATAAAAATTAATTTAACATTATAAACCCATTCAGAATTCACCATCATTCAGTATATTCTCTGATTGATTAAAATAGATTATCTCAACAGATTTTTTTAAAAAGCAACTGATTAAACTTGGGGGCTGGAGAGATGGCTCAGCGGTTAAGAGCACCGTCTGCTCTTCCAGAGGACCCGGGTTCGATTCCCAGCACCCACATGGCAGCTCACAACTGTCTGTAGTTCCAGTTCAAGGCAAACACCAAGGCAAATAAGTAAATAAAGTTAAAAAAAAAAAAAAACAAAAAAACAAAAAAACAATAAACTTAATGAACCCCCCCCCCCATTTAAGGCAGTCTTTCAGTCTGTAACCCAGGCTAGCCTAGGACTTTCAGCAATACTCTGGCCTTAGTCCTCCAAGTGCTGGGATTGTAGTCTCAGCCACCAGATCCAAACCAATAATCATTTGTTATGTTAGAAATTCTTGGTGAATTGAAGCTAAAAGGTGTGATAAAGGGATGTCACAAAAATCTAATGGCAAATGTCATAAACCTGAGACCTTTAGGTCATTTCCTTTGTAACTAGGGACAAGACAAGGTTGGTTTTTCTCATTGCTTCTATTGAGATGGGCCAGCTTGCTCCTAATCTAGGTAAAGATCAAAAGGCTCTGAGAACGGCGTGGTGATTAATCTGGGTTGTCAAGTTGACACATCTGGGAAAAGGGAACCCAAACTGAAGAGTGACTCTAGCAGATCTGTCTGTGGGCATTTGCTTCATCACTAACTGATAGAAGGCCTAGGCGGTGTTGGCCCTAGGCAGGTCCTGGGTTATATGAGAAAGGTAGCTGAGCAAGCAGGAGGAAGCCAGCTGGTCTGCAGCATGCTTTCCCTGGCCTCTGCATCAGTTCCTGCCTCCAACTTCCTGTATTGGCTTTTGTTCATGATGCTCTGTGATGAGGAAGTATAAGCCAAATGAGCTCTTCCTTCCCTCAACATGCGCTCAGTCAGTTTTATGGCGGCAACAGAGAACCGATCCACAAGTGACAGACAGCTCCATGTGTGGATGACTAGCTAGGAAATTTCAAAGACCTTACCAAGAAGTCATTGGGCTTCACCTGTGCTTATCAGGTATCCAGGAAATAAAATCAATATGCAAGACTAGAACCAGAGAGATGGCTCGGCAGGTTAATGCTATGGGATAATGCTCTTGTAAACTGTAGAGATTTGTCGCTCCTATTGGTCTCATGAAACACTGATTGGTCAGTAGCCAATCATGAATAGGTAGGGCAACCAGACTAGGAAAGAGAAGCAGTTGACAGCCAGATGTAGAAGAAGCAAGATGTGAATGCTGGACTGAGAAAAGGTACCAAACATAGATAAGGATTATGAGTTAATTTAATTGTAAGAGCTAGTTAGCAGTAAGCTTGAACTACTGGCTAAGCATTTATAAGTAATATTAAGCCTCTGAGCCAATTATTTGGGAAGCAGCTGCTGGGTATTTAGGAGTTGTGGCAGTACAGAAACTTCCAACTACAGGTAAAGGTACCTGCCATCAAGCCTGACCTCCTGAGCTCAATCCCCAGATACCTCATGATGGAAGGAGAGAAGTAAACCTCACAAGCTGCTATCATGACCTCCACATGTGTACTGTGACACCTACATAACCCATACACAGGCAAAATAAATACAAAGTAAGTGTAAAATAACAGGAAGAAATGCAAAGCTATTCCTGAGCAACAAATACTTAGAAAATACAACTATAAGGATCAAACAACAACAAAGCAAACTGGCAGAATACAATCTGTGTTGCTAGAAGATTCTGGCAGAACTCTCTCCTGGACCCCAGATTAGGCACAAACCACACCATAACACCCGTTTTCACAGAGAGAGACCCTTTAATAAGTAGGATGTTAAAGTTCAAGTGGCTTTTTCTAACTCAGAGAGAAAATAACCACAATTATTATGAGAGGAACGGGAGGTCTCTGTTAGAATGGGCTAGGATGTGGTTGTACCAGAGGTCGGGGAGAAGGGGAGGGAGAAGGGAACAAGAGAAAAGGGACAGGGGCATGTCTCAGAGGGACAGACATGTGGACAGAAAAGAGACAGATGAGGTTCATAGGCAAATGATGGTTTATAAAGGTGAAATGGAAAACTTCATGTTAGGATGAAGTGTTTAATTTTAATTTGGAGCATGTTAATTGGGACTTCTGATTGCTGGACTTAATGATAGCTGGACCTTGGTGATCACCCTCCAGAGGAAGAAGTAACCAAATAATGGAGTAGACCTTGGTAGCTGCTTTAGGAATGAATCTAACAGTTTTTAGCAAGGCAGGGGGAATAGGGGAGGGCAGGGTCTGCCAGAGCCACATGCTCCAGTGAGCTAGTGTCCCTTCAACTATCATCAATAAGTTCATTATTGCCCTTAATAAATCCATTGATGCCTGTGGGAGATTTGTTCCCCACTCCAGACACAAGACTAAAAATGTTCAAGCCAGCCCCTTATAAATAATGTGCACACCTTCCTGTTCCCTTTAAGGCATCTCTTGATTACTTATGGTACCCAACACAATATACATACCATGTAAACAGCTGTACGGTATTGTTTAAAGAACTGTATGAGAAAAAAACTACACCCTCAGTACAGATACATTCTAACAAAAAAAAAACGCTTTCAACCTATGATTGATTGATTCATGGATGCAGAGCCCTTGGCTAGTGAGGACTGGCTAGTCTCTTGCACAATCCCAGACCGTGGCTCTAGGCCAGCTAGTTTCTTGCTTTTGTTATTTATAACAGAATCCAGGATTCAGAGTGAATGAACAAAGTAAGCACAAATATAATTCCCGATAATATTGTCTCTGTACCTTATGCTCTTTTCCTTTCTGTCTCTCCCCAGGGAGAGAGCAGTTATTCTTCCTTATGTTAAATCTAGCTGTCCCTCCCCCACGGTGTTCATGGAAATCCTGGCACGGAGCTTCAAGAGAATAAAGCCAAGGCTGTGGGACAGTCTCATCAGAGAGCAACAGGCCGCCCCAAGCCCCAAACTGCTCCAGCCATTTTCTCCTAAAAATGTACGATTCTATTCATCAAAACTTTCATATATTTTTGTGATTTTTCTTTGAAAAAAAAAAGAAAGAAAAAAAACCAATATGATATGCAGGCAAAGAATAAGTCCTCATGGTTCACAGACCACGGCATCTTTTCATTTTCCAGAGTAAGTAAATATTTTCGGAGAGGCATGGCATCGACTGGATTCAGCAACCAAAAATGAGCAAGGAGGGATCTGCCCTCCAGTAAGACATCTAAGTGGTTCTGTCTGAAGGAAACTGTCTCCTCTGCAGACCCATTTAACAAAATCAGTTACCCAAGGGCCGAATGTGAGACATTGAAATTTGGTCTTAATATGATTTTGAAATATCAGACTTCTCACCATCTCTTCTCAAGCAAAGGAGAATTAATTACTTAGACAGGAATAAAAGTTCAAGACATCTAAGTCCTCTGCTTTTATTTTCCCTCCTGATTCTTCAGTCTTTGGGAACAATTGCAGGCCACATGCTCATGAGGCCATCTTTTTTTTTTCTCGTTTATTTTATTATTAATAAAGTCTCATTTTTTATCCATGTATCCCCTTGTTCAAATGCCCTTCCCTCCCACCCCTACAAGTCACTCTTCTCCCCATCTCCTTATCTCCTCCCCTGCAAGGACAGTAGGTCCCAAGGTCCCAAGGTGGCTTAGTTCAGCATCCACTCCAGGCAAATCCACTTTCCTCACCCCCACATCAAGCCTGGCTCAAGTGTTCCTCTGGAGGGAATGGGCTCCAAAGTGCCAGTTCAAGGTGCTTCAGATCCCAAGCTGTTCAGTGTTTGTGGTTTGCAGCTTAGACATGCTTTACTTTTTGTTTAAAGTCCACTAATGAGTGAATACATCCCCTGCTTATCTTTCTGGGATTATGAAACCTCCCTCATGTGGATATTCTCCATATCCATCCATTTGCCTGCAAATTATAGAATATCATTGTTTCTTACTGCTGAGTAGTACTCCATTGTGTAGATGTACCACGACTTGTTAATCCATTCTTCAGTTGAGAGACATCTAGGTTGTTTCTAGGTTCTTTTCTTTTTCTCTTTCTTTTTTTTTATTATGAATAAAGTCACATTTTCTATCCGTGTATATCCTTATTCAAGGTCTCTTCCCCCTCCCACCCTCTCCAGTCACTCTCTCTTTTCTCCACATCTCCCCATCTCTTCCCCAGCATGGGCAGGAGGACCCAAGGTCCCAATATTGCTCAGTTCAGCATCCACTCCCGGCAGATTCAGTTTCCTCACCCCAACATCAAGACTGGGTCAAGTGTTCCTCTGGAGGGAGTGGGATCCAAGGTGCCACTCCCAGGTGTTTCAGATCCAAAGTTGTTCAGGGGTTGTGGTTTGCAGCTTGGACATGCTTTGCTTTTTGCTTTTTTTGTTTAGAGTTCACTAATGAGTGAGTACATCCCCTGCTTATCTTTGGGTTTGAGATACCTCCCTCAGGAGGATATTCTCCAAATCCATCCATTTGCCTACAAATTTTGGGATATCATTTTTTTCTTACTGCTGAGTAGTACTCCATTGTGTAGATGTACCACAGTTTGTTAATCCATTCCTCAGTTGAGGGGCATCTATGTTGCTTCCAGGTTCTTGCTATTATGAATAATGCTGCTATGGACATAGTTGAGCTAATGCCTTTGGAGTGTGAATGTGTATCTTTCGGGTATACACCCAGAAGTGGTATTGCTGGGTCTTTGGGGAGATTGATTCCCAGTTTTCTGAGAAACCACCATATTGCACTCCAGAGTGGCTGAACAAGCTTACATTCCTACCAACAATGAAGAAGTGTTCCCCTTGCTCCACAACCTCTCCAGCATAGGCTGTCATCTGTGACTTTTATCTTAGCCAATCTGACAGGTGTCAGGTGGTATCTCAAAGTTGTTTTGATTTGCATTTCTCTGATGGCTAAAGATGATGAGCATTTTTTCAAGTGCCTTTCAGTCATTCGTACTTCTTCTGCTAAGAATTCCCTTTTTAGATCTGAACCCCATATTTTGATTGGGTTATTCAAGGTTTTGGGCTCTAGCTTCTTGAGTTCTTTATATATCTTAGATATCAGTCCTCTATCACTTGTAGGGTTGGTGAAAATCTTTTCCCATTCTGTAGGCTGTCATTTTGTCCTATTGACAGTGTCCTTGGCTTTACAGAAGCTTCTCAGTTTCAAGAGGTCCCATGTATTGATTTTTGTTCTTAGTGGCTGTGCCACTGGTGTTATATTTAGGAAGTGGTCGCCTGTGCCAATGAGTTGGAGGGTATTATCCTCTTTCTTTTCTATCAAGTTCAGAGTGTCTGGTTTTATGTTGAGGTCTTTGATCCACTTGGATTTGAGTTTTGTGCAGGGTGACAGGCTTGGATCTATTTTCATTTGTCTACACACTACCAACCAGCTATGCCAACACCATTTGTTAAAGATACTATCTTTTTTCCATTGAATGTTTTGAGCTTTATTAGTGTTTCTTTTACATAGTAGGTGCCCTTATATTAGGGCCATAAATATTCAGGATTGAAATCTCTTGACCAATTGTTCCTGCAATGAATAAGTAATGTCCATTTTGGTCCCTTTTAATTGCTTTTAGCTTAAAGTCTACTTTGTTAGATATTAGGATGGCAACCCCAGCTTGTTTCTTAGAGCCATTTGATTGGAAAATCTTTTCCCAACCCTTTACTCTGAGCCTGTGTCTGTTTTTGTGGTTGAGGTGTGTTTCTTGTATGCAGAAGAAGGATGGCTTCTGCTTTTGTATCCATTTTGTTAGTGTGTGCCTTTTTATAGGTGAGTTGAGTCCATTGATATTAAGGGATATTACTGACCACTGATTGATGTTTCCTGCTATTTTTGGTAGTACCTTCTATGTATTTCCTTTCTCTGGGCTTTTCTTCTGTGGGATTATTGGTTTGTGGTTTTATGGGTGTATCTGGTATCATTACATTGGAGTTTTCCCTCTAATGCTTTCTGGAGGGTCAGATTGGTAGATAGGTATTGTTTCAGTCTATAGTGATTGATAATTTTGCTGGGTATAGTAGTCTAGGTTGACAGCTATGCTCTTTTAGTGTCTGTATAACTTCTGACCAAGCCTTTCTAGCTTTCATCGTTTCCATTGAATAGTCAGGTGTTATTCTGATGGGTCTGGCCTTATAGGTAAGTTGGTCCTTTTCTTTTGCAGCTCTTAAAATTTTTTCTTTGTTCTGTATGTTGTGTGGCTTGATTATTATGTGGCGCACTGACTTTTTGGGGGGGTCATATCTAAGTGGTGTTCTGTAAGCTTCTTGTATCTTTATAGGCATTTCCTTCTTCAAGTTAGGAAAGTATTCTTCTATGATTTTATTGAATACATTATTTGTGCCTTTGAGCTGGTATTCTTCTCCTTCTTCTATTCCTATTATTCTCAGGTTAGGTCTTTTATGGTGTCCCAGATTTCCTGAATATTTTGTGTTATGGCTTTTTTTGTTTTAGTATTTTCTTCGACTGATGTATCTATTTCTGCTACTGAGTCTTCCACATCAGAGATTCTCTCTTCCATCTCTTGGATTCTGTTGGTTATGCTTGTATTTGTAGTTCCAGCTCTTTTCTTCAAATTTTCTATTTCCACCTTTGCCTCATTTTGTGCCTTTTTTATTGCTTCTATTTCAGTTTTTAGTTCCTGAAATGTTTCTTTCATGTTTTGGTTTACCTTTTCTTGGTTTTCTTTCCAGGATTTGTTCATCTCTTCCAATTTTTTGTTTGTATTTTCTTCTATTTTTTAAAGGGAATTTTTTATATCTTCTTTGAAGGCTTCAATAATCTTCATGAAGGTGTTTTTGGTGTTGTTTCCTTCTGTTTCCTCTTCATTGCTCTGTTCAGGTTTTGTAGTTGTAGAACCACCAGTTTCTTCTGGTGTTGCCTTGTTGTTCTTTATATTATTATATGTATTTTTGCACTGGCGTCTGCCCATGGCTTCAGTGGTTCACAATTAGGTGGCTCCTGGTCAGTTGTGGCAAGAGGGCTTGTGTGTCTCCTCTCTCCTCTGAGCAAGGGGTCTGCTTAATCTCTGACTCTGTTCTGGGCAGGGGTCTGAATTTCAAGGCCTCAGTCCTTCTCTGATGGTGCAGTTCGCCCTGGAGGCAGGGCCGACCGTGCAAGGTCCCCTCTTTCAGGTGTGGCTGGAGGAGTCCCTCACCACCAAACCCTAGCTACTGTCTGCTAGGGAGAGCTGAGATCAGAGTCTAGGGATTGACCCTGGCCCTGGAGAGCAAGTCCCCGGAAGGGTAGTGGTCCAGGAGCTGGAATCTGCTTGCCTCTGGGCCAGGTCTGAATTTCAAAGTCCTCAGTCCTTCTCTGCTGATGCAGTTGGAGGTGAGGCTGTGCAAGGTTCCCTCTTTTAGGTGTGGCTGGTAGAGCCCCTCACAGCCAAACCCTAGCTCCTGTCTCGAGGCCATCTTTTAATAGACAAGGCCAGAGGATCACAAGCTTGAGGCCTGCTACACACATGGTGAGCCAGGCCTCAAATAACACAGAAATACACAAATATACAAATAAAAACAAATAACACAGAAATACACAAATAAAAACAAATAATACATAAATATACAAATAAAAGCATTCATTTCAAGTCCAGATTATCATATGCCTTGTTTGTTTGAGCCAAGGTTTCAGGGGTCCAAACTCAAACTTGCTATATAGCCTAGGATGACCTTGAACTCATGAACCTTATGCCTCTACCTCCCAAATGCTAGGCTTGTAGCACCATGTCTAGTTTATTATAAAATTCACAATTGTTCTACCTTTTCCTCTTTTTTTTTTCCCCTGTGGTGCTGGGGCCTTCTGCATGGTAGGTAAACACTCTATATTGTTCTGTATGACCAGCCCTTTTTTTTTTTACTTATTAAAACAAGTAAAAAAAATTAAGAGTTTAAAAATTATACTTCGACTATATTAAAAATTAGCTGCATCCATTTACCAGACTCTCTTTCTCTCTTGCAGTCATTTTCACATAATTTTCATACTAGCATATATTGGGTTTCTAAAGTCCTTAACATTTTTTAAAATGTGTTTTTATGTGTATGAGTGTTTTGCCTGCATGCATGTCAGTATATCTACCACAAGTGTGCCTGGTGCCTGAAGAGGCCAGAAGAGGTGTTGAATCCCTTAGGACAGATGGTTGTGAGCTGCCATGTAGGTGTTGGAAATTGAACCCAGGTCCTCTGGAAGAGCAACCAGTTTTCTTAACCACTGAACCATCTCTTCATCCCCTAATATTTTTTTTTAAAAAATTATGCCTTATCTTTATATTTCCGTTTGTTGATACCTTCAGATAGAAAAAGAAGGGAAAGGCTTCAAGCCAATATTTTCAGTCTTCCTAAATATAATTGCTCATGTCCAATATGCTTGTGCTTATACAACAGAACACCTGTGTGTGGGCACTCTGTAAACAACACATATTGCTTACAGCTGGAAAGTAGGAAATGCAAGATCAAGACACCCATAGATTACATGACTGACAAGGTCCTGTTCTTTAGGTCTTCTGGATATTTTAGGTAGAGGATTAGGATGCCCCCATCCAGGTTTACCTCACTCAACTGTGGCTGGTGGGCTGGGGAAGCGTAGCTGAGGCAGGAACTAGGTAACTGTAGGGAGACTTGGAATGAGCAGAAGAGCTGAACCAAGGTGGCCTCTTCTCTATTGACACTGACCTGAAGACGCAAGAGAGTCTCCCAGTTAGAAAACCAGGAGAGAAACCCCAAAAGTGGCCCACAGTCCATTGCATTGCTTTATAAGGCTATTTACCCCATTTCTGAGGTCTTCACCTTCATGATTTAAGGCTTCAAGACTTAATTCTGTCACACTGATAATTAAGTTTCAACAACAAAAGAATCATGGTATGGGGGAACATAAGCCTTAAAACTACACGGAATTGTGATTGGGGAGATGCTGAGAATTTCTATAAAATGAGGTGGTTGGTGCTGTGGCTTCAATAGTTTATCCCCCTGTTTCCAAGCCCGTTTGGCGCCGGAGTCTGTAACCTGGCACAAGCATGCGCGTGCATGTGCGCGCGTTGGAGGTTTTGACCTGATGCACAGCGGCTTTCATCCCCCGAAGAAATGAATCATACGCTTATATCCTTTATACTGTTTGGCCCATATCTTAAGCACATTCCTAGCTAGCTCTTTCATCTTAATTCAACCCATTTCCATTTATCTTCCTACCACGTGGCTAGCAGCCCGTGGCTCACCTGTTTCTTACATGTCTGTCTTCTTCGGGGGTCAGATGGAGACTAGCTTAACTCCGCCCTACTTCTACCTGCCTGTGCTCTGATCCTCCACCCACTTCTACGGTGCTGTGCATAGGCCAAAACAGTTCTTTATTTACAACATACAGAGAACATTCTACCACATTTCCTCTTTTCTGTCTAATTTCCTCTTTTCTGTCTAAGGTTTCAATTTCCATATAGCAAAATTACATACAACAGAACATTCCACCACATCCCCCAAATTAGAAACTTCATTGAACTATCGTGGTTAGAGGTGGTGTGTTTCGGACAAAGTTTAGACAAAGCTGTAGGCCCTGGTGACTTCGGAAGGAGAAAGCACAGGAGCATATTCCCATGTGCCACTGCAAGCAAAGGGTCTATGACCAGCAAGTGACTCAGCATGAAAAGACACATAACCACCAAGCCTGACAAATCTGAGTTCAATACTCAGAACCCTCATGGTGGAAGAAAAGAACCAGTTTACACACACATACACTAACTAACTAAATGTAATATAAAAATTTTAAGTGAATACTGAGCAAGAGTGATTCCAGAACTCACCCAGAACAACCAGCAAGGGTTAATCATGGGTGGCAGAATGTTGATTGCTAAAATTAAAGGTAACATGGTAAAGGTGTTGGGCAGAAGGGGTTGTGCCTGGCCCACAGGGAGGCAGCTGAGAAGGGCCTCGGGAAAGTATTGCATCCAGCATTGCTCCTGAGAAGACATGGGATGGTGATGGCTGGGGAGGATGTCCAGCATAGTCTAGATGCTCTATACTGCATCAGGTGTCACTCCCAATCCAGAGAGGGACAACATGGTTCAGGGACACATCCAAGAAAAGAGAGATCGGAAGTGACTACCTTGGACTCAAAATAGAAACAACTAGAATGTTGGTCCAGTTGCCAAGCTGTTGCCATCAGCTAGACAAAGTAGAAGCAGAGGTTACCAAGGACCCCTGCACGGGCCTTGCAGGAGTATGGACCAGTGCTCCACCTAACACCTGCACTCCTCCTTCGTACTCCACAAATTCATAGCCTGCTGAGGAGAAGGGAGGAGGAGAAGGGACACTTTTGTATCTGGTGTTTATTTACCTAGTAGAGTCTGTATTGAAGCTGAAGGCTGCAATTGAATTGGAAAAAAAAAAAAAAAAAGCTGGTCTCAAGACTTTTTAAATTTTACACCAGCTATTCCAGGATATAAATGTGGAAGAGCACTGGAAAGTCTAGTTGATCAGATATCGGAGGAAAGCAGTGTGGGTGGCGGGGTTGGACTCTTGGAGCTTCATTGTGGGGTCTAGCTTCTGATGTGACTTAGCTTATTGCTCTGCTATTGGGTGCCCCTCCCTCTCTCCTAACTGGACAGTTCTTTGGGAAGCAGGCCAGTGTCCCCAGAGGAGGAGTCACCTGGACCTAGGTCATTATTTCATTCCAAGTCTCACCACAGTTGGAGCACAGTATTGCTTCTGTTTAGTTTTGCTCTTACCTCACCTTTCCAACTCCTCAGCCTCACGCAGGCACAGATACATGTGCAAATACCAGTGGAACGAGGCAAATGGAGTGGCAGTCTTAGATTCTCTAGTTGAGATGTGGATGAAGGGGCTGGAGAGGTGGCTCAGAGGTTAAGAGCACTGACTGTTCTTCCAGAGGTCCTGAGTTCAATTCCCAGCAACCACATGGTGGCTCATAACCATCTATGATGACAACTGGTGCCCTCTGTTGTATACTGTATGCATAATAAGTAAATCTTTAAAAAATAAATAAAAACATATAAAAAAGATGTCGATGAAAAACACCTGTCTTAGTAAGGGTTTCTATTGCCGCAACAAAACACCAGGACCAAAAAGCAAGTTGGGGAGGAAAAGGGTTTATTTGGCTTATACTTCAGCATTGCTGTTCATCGCTGAAGGAAGCCAGGACAGGAACTCAAACAGGGTAGGATCCCATAGGCAGGAGCTGATGCAGAGGCCATGGAGGAGAGCTGCTTACTGGCTTGCTTCCCATGGCTTGCTCAGCTCACCTTCTCATAGAATCCAGCACCAGCAGCCCAGGATGGCACCACTCACTATGACCCAGGCTGCTGGTCTGGGTTCTATATATATAAGAAAATCACTGGGATCTAGATTTTTCTATCTTTGCAAATGAACCTGGATGAGACAGGATGTATGAGCACTTCCTGCAAAGGGTTAATATGTATAGATTCCCTAGTGTTAGTGATTATTATCAATAATACTAAATTAGAATTAAGTCTTAGCCTCTTTTTATTTATCCCTAAATTCTCAGCTCTCTCTCTTTTTAATCTTACTTGAGATTTCTCTCATTATTCTCTGTAATCATTCCATGCAAGTAAATCCTAACAAGACCAGAGAATTCTTTTTCTTTTATATTTTCCAGACTCTGTGGAGTATTAATCACATAAAAGACCTGGAATGTTAGAATATCTTTAGCCATTCATCTACTTTAGTAGGCATTTATAAAAGAAACTGAGGATTTGGGAGGGGTGGTTTGTCAGAATGGCCCCCATGGGCTCTTATGTGAGCAGAGCCATCCTTGGCCAGGTAGGTCTGTGCTGTATAAGAACAGAACAGCTTGCAAGCCAGTAAGCATCGTTTTCCCACAGTCTCTGACATCAGCTGCTGTAGCACGAATTCTGACTGCAATGAAAGAGACTCAGAGCCAGATATCTCGGAAAGGCTGAAATATCAGAGAGAGGAAACACCACAGTCAAATCTCACCCAGCTACCTTCCAGCTTCCTCAGCCTCGATCCTGGTCGGTTCTAATTGCTGCTGTTTTCCTAAGCCTGCCTTAAATACCCTTCTCACCCAGCTGTATCCCATCTAGGTTAGGATTAAAGGCCTGAGCTACTCTATTTGATAGTCAACCTTAAACTCACGGGAAACACAGAAAGTTCTCTGTCTCTGGAGTTATGGAATTAAAGGCGTAGATCACCACTCCTGGCTTTCCCTGTGCTAGGATTAAAGGTGTGTGCCATTGAAGCCCAGCTGTTTGTCTTGTACTCAAAGATCCAGAACTCCCAGATCTACCTCTGCCTAGTTTTTGGCTGTGGGCTGATCTCTTGATATTCAAGGTTTTATTAAATATGTAACATATCAGCACAAGCTGCTGCCTCCAGGTTCCTGACTGAGCTCCTAACCCAACTTCCCTCGGTGATGGATTCTGACCTGAGACTTTTAGTTGAAATAAACCCCTTTCTCCCCAAGTTGCTCTTGGTCATGATCTTCACCCCAGACAACTAGGATGGCTTCTATAGACATTTCAGGATCTATTTCCTGGGTCCTTCAGCTAGGTGCACCTCTTGCACACTGGAAGCTGTTTTAGGACCAACAAGTAGAACTGTTCATGGTGATGGGAACACCTGCATTTGCACATCTGCTCCTGAGACTGTGAAGTAGATGTGCCTGAGAAGATATTTTTGTTTTCTTTCAATTCATCTAATTTATAAGTAGAGAGAGCCTGTTCTACTGGATAACAAATACAGCTTAATAGAAATTGAAACCCAGGCTGACTGGTGGCTACTGTATTGGATTCAGATTTAATTATACTTTAAGTATACTTGGTAAATAGCTGACTTCCACTAGGGGGCGCACAATGACTAAGTGTCTTGGTGGTGAGTTGCAGGGTAATATTTTTTCTTGATAATTTCTTCCGAATTAATGATCTTATTTCTATCTAGAACTTCTTCCTATCATTGATTTTATTGTTCTGTGGGATAATCTATCCAGGAAAGACAGAGGAAGGCTTCTTTCCCTCCCAGCCCAGAAAGTAGGGGTTGAATCCATAGGGTTTTCCAAAGACCGATAATTTTGTTAGTTTAGTATCACTGTAAACTGACTTGGATGTGGTTCAGTCTGTTGCAGCTAAGATCCATCTCAATGCTTGAATTGCTGCCCATTTAGTCTGAAAAACCTCTCTGAATGAATAATTTAGCCATGATCTCAGCTGTACCTTCCCTGTCTTTTAATATGACTTAGATGTTCTGGCTGTAATTATTTGCTACTCAAATTAGTCACTTTTGTGGAAAGTTCTGGTCCTTTTCAGGTGGAGTGAAGTGTGTGGTAGAATTGTGTTTAAACAGCACAGCACAGTCTTTGTGCTCAGATTTTTCCAATACATAGAGCTAAGGAATGTTTTCCTGTCTAAAATGCATCTTACAGTTATATTTTTAATTCAAATTTAGGACTACGTGGTATTTACTGTTCTAATTTTATATTTGTAGATTCTGTGTTGAACATTTTGGTTCCTAATGAAGTGTAACTATTTGCTATTACATGCATAATAGTTTAGAATGAATATAGTGATACCACTTAGACTGTCACTCCTGGGAAAGATGTCAGGGAAGCATCAGAGAGAAAATCGCTGAACAGAACGGTGTGAGCAGCAGAGAGAAGCAGATTTAGAGACACAGGGCAAGGCTCCTGTGGACACAGGAGTATGTCCAGGCTTCGGCAGCCACTGGCCCATTTTGCCTTGCCCCATTGCCACCCACTAGGGTGGTACCACTGCCTGGCCAGCAGGCCTTGCACAGCTTAGTCTGCTAAGGAGAGGAGAGCACTGGACCTCCGCAACTGTCCCTGCAATTACAGTGGTCGTGCCTGGGATAACAACAGGCAGGGACTGCAGTCTGGAGCTCTGGCGGGTCTTGTCCTCACCTACCCCCACCCCCATGTGCTACCCAGTGGTACAATAACCCTGACTCGGAGCAACAACACATGATTCAAGATGGGGAATGGTTTATTTCCTGAGTTAAGTCTCCTTGAAAGATTTCCGGAAACCATGTTGATGTCCGTGATCCCGCTGCCATGGCCGGGGAAGCTTCTCATACTTGTATAGGTGGATGCACATGTATGACCTGTGAATGAGCGACTTTGAAGGTTTCTGTGCCAACCTCCTCCCCCCGCCCCGCCCCCCAATAAAACAGTTCAAAAAGGAAGCTATGGACAGAGTCTTTAAAATTGTGATGAGGATGCTAAAGTATAGTTTTTCACAGTTGATGGCTTCTGGGAAGAGTGCAGATTTCCTGAAGGGGCTGGCCACTGGGAGTTCGACCATGCTCTAAAGAGTATATGGACAACACAAACTGAACTTTTTTTTAGAAGGTGGCATGAAGGGTGGGAGGGTGGACCTGGGAGGAACAGGATGCGAGTGTGATGGGAGGCATTGTATAAAATTCCCAAATAATTAATAAAAATCTTGTGTTTGGGGAGGGTCGGGCTGGGAAGATGTTAAGAGGCTAAAAGTTGGGCGCCAGTAAAACTCTCTGAAAATAAAGCTTTAAAAGTCTGGGAATGTCAGCCTTAGTAGGTTGAGCGCTTACCTAGTGTCCTAGTCACTGTTCTATTGCTGTGAAGAGACTCTGTTAGGTTGTTACTGTGGCCACGCCCCCACCTGCAGGGGCCGCTCCAAAGCCTGCCCTTTAAAATCTCCAACCACGTGGGAGACTTTCTCTTTTTTTCTCTTCCTCTCTGCCCCCCTCTCTCTCTTTCTCTCCCTCTTCTATTCTCTCCCCCCCCCCAATAAACCTAATATGGCTCCCTTAGAGGAGTGCCTTCGAGTTCTTTTCACATGCGAAATACTAACAGCTGCCATGACCAAGGCAACTCCTATAAAGGAAAGCATTTAATTAGAGGCTTGCTTACAGTTTCCGAGGGTTGGTCCATTATCACCATGGTGGAAGCAGACAGGCATGGTGAGGGAGCAGCAGCTAGGAGCTTTACATCCTGATCCGTACAGACAGGGGGACACTGGGCCTAGTGTGGGCTTGTGAAATCTCAAAGCTTACTTACACCTGGATCTGAAAGTAGGTGGGGAAGAGAGAGAGAGAGAGAGAGAGAGAGAGAGAGAGATTGGAAATGGTGATAGCCAAAGAGCCTGACCCTATCAAACACCTCTTCCAACAAGGCCACACCTCCTAATCCTTCCCAGACAGTTCATCAACTGGGGACTGCATTCAAATATATGAGGCTTTAGGGTGGGAGCATTTTCACTCAAACGACCACACCTAGCAAGTTCAAGAACCAAGGTTATATTCCAGACACACACACACACACACACACACACACACACACACACACACACACACGCACGCATTTAGCTTGCTTTTGCAATTCTGTTTGTCTTATAGTACATCCAATCAAATTATATTTTAAAACCCCTTTCATGTCTTTTTCTGTGTGGTTATAAATTCACAACTGACTCATTAATTTTTTTTAAATTTTCTTGGTGATTTTAGTCATATAAAAACAACTTCATGAGGCAGTGTTGGCACAGGCCTCGAATCCCAGTACTTGGGAGACAGAGACAGGTGGATCTCTGTGAGTTGAGGCCAGCCCTCATCTAGGGGTGGGACTTCCTGAGGCCCTCCCTATCCATGCTGGGATTTTGGCTGCCTTCATCATGTGCCTGCTGTCACAGTTGCTGTGAATTCATGTGTGCAACAGCATTGACATGTTCCGTAAATTCTGTTTTGCTGCAGATGTTCACCACCTCTGGCTCTCACAATCTTTCATTTTCTTCCACAATGATCCCTGAACCTCCAAGGAAGGGGATACAAGAACACACCACAGTCTTTTGTTCTCCGTATGTTGACCTGTTGTGGATCTCTGTGTTAATCACCATCTATTTCTCTTTTTTTTTCCTTTTCTTTCTTTTTTTTTTTTTTTTTTTTTTT
>PVIH01022975.1:0-25887 GCA_004025045.1 Sigmodon hispidus | reverse complement strand
CACACACACAGGCCTTCTGGAGTTTTCTGGGTTCTTGTTCTCTACCATCTTTAGATACATACTTTCTGAGCTTCTCCAGGTCTCTGGTAGGCTCCACAGATAAATAGCCATGCTTACTCTATGGCTAATTTATATAGAGCTTTAATTTGCGCTGTCTGACCTTCCTGGCAGATAAAATTAATTACCATCTGTCTTGGTGTTCTCAGGTTGCTATAGCAAGATACCCTAGACTGGGCAGATCTTGAAGAACAGGGGTTATTTTTTCACAGCACTGAAGGCTCACAGGTCCACAATGATACTCTGGCAGGCCTGGGGGTCTGGACGAACCTTCTTCTATGCTGAAGAGACTTTCTTGTCCTCTTTGTCCATGGGTGTGTGTCTGCAGGGGCAGGTGGGTAAGTCTTCTTGTGTCTTTTAAGAACACTAGTTACTATGGGGTCAGAATGAAACACTTGGGACTTCATGACTCTATGACTCCTTATATCACCTGTCTTAGGTAAGGCTTCTACCACTGTGATGAAACACCATGACCAAAGCAACATGGAGAAGAAAGGGTTTGTTTTAGCTTCCTACTCCACATCACAGTTCATCACCCAGGAAAGCCAGGACAGGAACTAGACACAGGAGCTGATGTAGAGGCCATGGAGAAGTGTTGACTGCCTTTCTCCCTAGGATTCCCTCATCCCACCTCCTCATAGCACCCAGGACCAGGAGTCCAGCGTGGAACCACCCACAGTGGGCTGGGCTCTCCCACATTAATCACTAATTAAGAAAATTCCCACAAGCTTGCCTACAGCTGCATCTTGTGAAGCATTTTCTCAATTGAGGTCCCCCCTCCCAGTGACTCTAAGCTTGTATCAGGTTTGCATAAAAAGCAGCCCATCTTCTAAAGGGTCAGTGCAAACACAACCTCACTGGACTCAGGAAATCAGTGCATAAGATTGTTTTAATTCTTTTTTTATTTTTAAGTAACTTGATTAAAACAAAGATTCTTTCCCTTTGTTTTAACCTCTGTGTGTATGTGATATATATACATATATATATACAACACACATATATACATATATTCATATGTGTATGTTATGTATGTAGGTGCATATGCACACATGTTTTGTGTGCATGGAGGCCAGAGGTCATTGTCCAATACCTTTTTCAATTACTCTTCACCTTATTTTTGACATAGGGTCTCTCACTGGCCTGCAGTTAGATTCAGCTAGACTGGCTGGCCTTACAGTCTTGGAGTCTCTGTTTCCTCTCTACTGGGATTACAGGTGTGTGCTACCTTGCTTGCTTTGCTACGTAGTTCTGAGAATTCAAAGTTTTGGTTTGTACCTTCATGGCAAGTGCTCTTCTGAGGGGCCTCCTCCTTAGCCAGTATGAATTCGGAAGCAATGCAGGCCATCCCCAGTGTGTTTGTCTCAAGGAACACGGCAACCATCCCTTGCCTCTGGTCACTTCAGCTAGTAACTCCCATCCTGAAACCCTCAAGCGGCCCTGTAAGCCTTTAAGTGTGTTTAGTTGAAATAGTTTAATAAAACGATTTCTGACATTTTCTTCTAAGATAGAGGAAACAAATACAGTGAAATTTGTTTGCTGATTTAGTTATGTTTCATCCAGAGTGACAGGCTGAGACTGAAATATGTGAGCTCTGGGGATAGACCAAGTTCAGTCCAGGTCACTCACTCATTCAGTGGGTGGTCTCAGGTATGACTTTAACATAGCAGGAGCCATGAGATCTCCTCCTTGAGTGCCTCTGAGTCTGGTTCAGAGGAACTGGGAGACAAGTGTCACCTGAGCTCCCAACACCGAACAAAGGACGATCCTAGCTTGTATCACATGACTCATCAAAAGACTGAAACTCACAGACAATGGGTGAGTCTGAAGCAAAAGAATCTTCTTAAGGGATGATGTAAGGGATGAAGTGCACTTGAGACCAGCTGAGAGCCTTGGCTCAGTGGACCTTCCCACCAGGGGGAAGGGTACCAAGAGAAACTGTCTCTGCCTGGCTCCTGCCTGAAGTCTAAAGGGAATTGTGGAAAGAGATGACAAGAGAAACAGCTATGAACTGTCCATCAGCACACTGTTAGCCATTTGTCTATGTGTTTTTGTAGGAACAAAGACATCTTCAACTGAGGATAGCAAACATAAGCTTTCCAGGTCAGGTGACATGGTGTCTACCTAGTAGGATCTGCCTTCTCATCCTGAACCTTAGTTTTCCTCATCAGTTAATGCGAACAAGAAGGTAATGTCTCCATAAAAGTGGCAGAGGAATAAGAAGGGCCACAAAAGTCACAACAGAAAGTGTAAAGACAGTAGGTACCACACATGGAAGAAGGTATATCAATCTGATACTTAAGTATATGAATGGCTGCTTAAAACCAGACGCTTAGCAAAATCCCAAGCTTGTTGGGGAGCAAAAATCTGATCAAGTTCACCAGCATGAGAACAAAGTGATTGACTCATGATTCCTGCTAATTCAGCTGTTGGGAGGCTTCGTTTTGCACTGTGTGTATGGCTTAAACTAATTTCAGTGGCTCACTAAAACTCTGGTCCTGTTTGTAAGTGGAACATTAACCAATCACTTTAAAGAAGTGTTGTGGGGTTAAATTCAGCCACTCACATACTTGCCTGTGATTTCACATGTGTTTTATTATTATTATGTGCTAGGGTCTTTGTTTGAATATTTCAGAATTAAACTTTGTGTCACCTGAGTAAAGGGAAGGACACCACCAACATTTACAGTGGTAGATGTTATGTGTGGAAGATGTACTTTATAAACAGCAAGCTGGAAGTGAGGTGATGCTATTTAAAATTGGGTTATGGGCTGATGGCTTTAAATTTGAAATGTGCTCTTTTTGTGTTAAAAAAAAAAACCAATAGCTGCAAAGTAGTTGTTAGATAGGTATGCACATGGCAAAGTGGTAAACTACAACCCTGGGAGCTTTCTCACAGCTTTGGAGGCACCAGGGGGAAATGAGGAAGGTGGGCATACTAGACCCTTAGGATGATGAAACGCTGCTAAGGCCTGCTACAATGGCCTGAAGGTAGCATAGACAGGGCTTCTGGGCATCAGTGGGGCTTGTTAAGGGTTGCAGTGACACTCTTTCTTCTCCCAAGCACTTTCCTGAGAGCCGGTTGCCATTCTGTTTGCTACTGAGGGACAGAGATACAGCCATGGCATGTCAAGGCTGCTGCGGGGTGTTTTCAGGATAGAACCATTGTGGGAGGGGCAGAAGCAATATAATGAGTATAAGTGAATTATCCACCCCATGACCATGCTGGCCTTTCCCAGTACATTTCACCCTTGTGATCTAGTCAACTATAGAGGATGCTGCATCTATGTCACCAAAAATTGCCTGTGCTGAGTTTATAAAGGACCTAGAAATACAACTTTTAGTCAAAGTTTCAAACAAAATCTCAGTATATGGGTTGATCTTCATGCTGACTAAATTAAAGATTGGTTACTTAGAATAATATTGTAGAATAATAATAAGAAGAAAAGTAAAAGATATTGAAGTTAAAAACAGTATTCATTCAAGAAAAGGAGAAAAAATAAATAGAAAGAAGGAATATTTATAAATGGATGCTTAAAAAGAAGCATTAGATAGAGTCATGTAGGTATATGTTTGTAGATAGATTGGTACCTAGGTGTATGGGTGGATCTGTGCATGCATTCCATGCATGACAGAATAGATATATTAATGGCTATGTGTGCTCATGGAGAGATGAATAATGAATGTATGGGTAGATAGATATGTGTGTGGTAGAGACAAGGATATGTAAATGCATGCATGGAGGGATCCCAGATTTGTGTATTTATACCTGAATTTGTGTATGCAAAATTATTTATATGGATATATGTGGGTAAAATCATGGACATGTGGATAGACATATAGATGACAGAGGGTGGGTGGGTAAAAACTACAATAGAATCTGGCTGATTACTGCTGTCATGGGCTAGCCACACTGGGAAGAATAGCAATGGATTCAGCCGAAGTAAAAGATCCAGATTTTTTTTTTAAAAAAAGGTTTCATCTTTTGCTCTCAATCTAGGAGAAATATTTTAAAGATGAAATCACTGATGCTCTTTCAAGGTATAAATGATGGGGCCCTGGAAAATTTCCCTGGGACACATCCCTGAGGTGTACATAAGTCATCTAAAAAATACACAAACACACATAGAAGAAACTTTAAAAACAAAACCATCAATTTAAAAGAAAGCAAGGTAGGTACATGGGAGGTTTGGAAAAAAGAAAAGGAAGTGGAAACGTTATAATTATATTATAATTTCAAAAAGTTAAAAAAATATATTTAAAAGAGAAAACAATAGTTTTCTTGTCATTATCCCATATTTTACTTTGGCTAGCAAGTACAAAAGCTGAGCTTGAGATCTTGAAGAATCTTAGCCAGAATAGTCAATACTTCAAGCTGGCACCCACCAACCCACAGATGTTTATTTTCTTAACAATGCCCTGACTCACATGAGCCACAAGAATGGAAGTCCTTGTCCTTCCTAGTCTCAATGAGCCAGCATCTTAAAAAATAGATATATATTTAGGGCTTTCAAAGAGATAATGAGCAATTTCTAATAATTATTTGAAGCTATTAGAGTTGGTCCCAGTACAATTAATGCTACTGTTGAGTCTTGATAATACCGGAAAGATAATTTAAGCCTGGTACAAGGATGGCTGCCAAGATGTGCTCAACAATAGAACTGAATTTTCAAACATACAGATGTAATTTTTTGAACAGTCCAAATTGAAGTGAATGGAGTTTCAGTGCAATGATAATGCCATATAAATTTCCTAGAACATTCAGAGTTGAGAGGCAGATGTTCCCAGGAAGGGTACAAATTGGTGAGGGCTCTGGCCTTGTTCCCTAGGAGCTGGATACAGTGCCAATATGAAGTACCAGCTTGTTGCAGACTGACTGAGGGTCCTTGGAGTCAGTACTTCTGTACTCAACTCTAGGGGAGATTTATCAAGTTGCCATAAATACAATAAATGACCAAAGATATTACACGTTTATTTCCTATTTGTTCTGAAAAGCAGAAGTCAAGAGATATGGTCACCAAGGCCAGATTCTTCTGGAGACACCGAGGAAATCCAAATCCACACATTCCTCTCATCTCTGTTTCTAGCATTCTTTTCTTTATAGCAACCTCTCTTGAATGTTCACACCATTCTCTCTTTCCTCCCTTCTCTCTTCTTTTCTCTTATTCTCTTTCCTCTTCCATTCTTCCATTTCTGACTTGATTCAGGCTTACTCTGGCCCAGGAGATGCTCCTCTTGAAATCCTTAAGTCTACCTAAAAAGACTTCTTCCCAAATAAGTTCCTGTTAATTCATAGATTTGGACTCTTAGGATATGTATTTGAAAGCTATCTCACAGCCCACCACAAGTCCTATTATGACAAATGGCCCCTGGGTCTGGCTTTGTCCCTGTGAAGATCTCCATTATGCACCCCCTCACTTATTCAGAGATGCAAAGATCCCCTTTCTGTTCTACAAACCAATAAAGCTTGTCTTTAGCCAAGAACTTGCTCTGTCTTTATCAGGTTCTTCATCATTGTAACGAACACTAAAAAGAATAATTTGAGGGAATTAAGATGTGCTTTGGTTCACAGCTTCAGAAGTGTCGCCAACAGTGATTAGTTCTACTGTTTCAGACTATGAGCCAGAATGTTATGGCAGAAGAAAACAGATAAGTAGGGATGCTCACCTTGTGGCAGAGAGAGAAAAAGGGTAGGAGCAGGGAATGATTGCTTCCAAAGATCCAATCCATGAGATCTACTTCCTCAAAGCAGGCTCTTTCTCATGAATAGCCTGTTGGTCAAGTTAGTATGTCTCCAGATAGGGGCCAAGCCTTCCACCTGAGAGACATTTCTCCACAGGTCAACAGGAATGTAGCACTGCCATCCAGTCACTCAGGTATTTATTCTGCCTTCCCTGCCCTGGCGGCCATCTTCTACTCTATAGAGACTGTCATGCCATCCTCAGTCCCTCTTCAGTATGTTACTCCATTTTCCCTTGTCCACTGTATCATCTGAAATTATTCTAGGTATGTGTTTATGCTTCTTTTTTTTTTCACTACATGATGAAGTCTTCCCCTGAGTGTAATCGACCAAAGTAAGATCTACAGTGATCTGAGCAATTTCTGCCCTATTGTAGATACTCAGTGAAGTGCTGTTAAGTCAGTGATTGACTGACTATATAATTCAACCCCCGGGCATCACAAAGTCAAGTTTATAATGTGAGAAATGGTCTGACTTTCAAAATTGAGGGGAAGTTTTCAGAATCGAGGCTACAAGATATACAACATTGTCTTATTTACAGAAATAACATGTGTAAAAAAGGCTTATTCTCCAAGGCAAGCCTGTATACATGGTTGGTGAGAATGTAAATTAATACATCCATCATTGAAAATGGCATAAAAATTGAAAATAGTGCTGCCAATCAGCCCAGCAATGAAGCTGCTGGATGTACACACTTAGGAAACCATCACAGAACCATCTTCCAGCCTAGAGAAATGGTTCAGTTGGTAAAGTGGTTGCTGTATAATGAGGACCTGAGAGTAGTGGTGTATGCTTACAACATACATCTTAGTCCTTAGGTAGATATAAATAGATAAGTTTCTAGGTCTTGCTGACCAGCCGTCCTAGCAATTTGTGGCATTTGCCTCAGTAAATAAGTTGTATGACTTGGGAGAAATGACACCGAAGTTTGAACTTTGGGCTATACATGCATGTATACATACATGCATACCTACATATACATACATATTGTATTATATTTCTGGCCCGGACTTTTGGGCCTAGCCTTGAGGTTCAGACCCACTTGTAGCCCCACTGCCTCTTAGGCCCAAATAATTACACAGATCCTTGTGTTAATTTTACACTGATTGACCTAGGGCCCAGGCATATAACTTGCTAACTCCCTCATCTTAACTCAACCCATGATTCTTGTTCAGCCATGTGGCTCAGTACCTTTTCTCAGCAACATTTCAACTTCTTTCCTCTGCTTCTCCTGGCATCTCTGTGGCATCTCTGCTCACCGGCAATTCTCTGGCATCTTGGCCATGCTCTGCTCTGAGGTGTTCACACAGTATCCTTCGTCTGGTAGCTCCACCCACACTTCCTGCCTGCCTCTGGCCAATCAGCTTTTTATTGAACTAGCAAGTGGGACAATTATTTGCAATGTAATAACATAATTCTACTACACATACATGCACCCGCACACATGTGAACATACACAAAGAGAGAGGGGGAGAAAGAGATTCACTCCCACAGTTATTTCAAGTATATTCACAGTATCCAAGATAAGAAATCAACCCAAGTGTCTAGCAATGGATAAATGGGTAAATAGAATATGTAGTTATACAATGGAGTGTAATTCTGCCATTAAAAGCATAAACTCTTGCTATTTCTGCAATTTGAATAAACTTGGAAATAAGCTCGTCACAAAGAGAAAAGCACTCCATTTTTTTCTCACTCACCTTCTGAAAGTTTAAATGAGTGTTGATATCACAGCAGCAGAATAGTGGGGCAGGCAATGGGAGAGGATGAAGAGGTCTGATAAGGGTACTAGAACACACTTAGAGAAATTATCTCTAGAGTTTGGCAGCACAGTGATGTGAACATAGTTAATATCAAATCAGTAGAACAAGAGAATTTTGAATTTTTCCAACACAAAGAAATGATAAATGCTTGAGGTGACAAAAATGCTCATTACCTTGATTTGATCATCCCAATTATTCACATGGACCAAAACATCACATGAATTGCACAAGCAAATAACTAAGCTGTTAGTGGAAAATGCAATGTGACAAACATTAGTGTATTTTCAAGTTTTTGTCTAAACATAACTTCCCCCAATGATCAATTCAGATTTCTTCCCATTTTGTTTACATCTTGGCCTCCTCCTCAGTAATTTCAGAAATAAAAAAGACTGTGTAGAGATGTGGATCGCCACAAAGGCCAAATGAGTTAACACATGAAAAATGCTTATGTAGTCCCTTGCCTTGTTGAGTGTCTATTAACACTGTTCCTTGAAGAAGATGTGTGATTCTAAGGCATAGCCTGTGGACTTTCTGAAATGGTTTGTGGCAGTACCATGAGAAGCTGTTTGGCAGTCAAGATTCAGTATATTCTCATATAATCCAGTTAACACAAATCTGTTCTTTGGATAAGTAAGAATATGGTTATCTAAGGACCATGAGATGACTCTGTAGGTAAAGATATGTGCTGCCAGCCTGAGGACCTGAGTTATATCCCCAAGACTAACATCCAGATAGTACAGGCACTGATGGCACTGTCACTGCGAAGCATGAGTCAAGCCTCTTTTGTATAACTGAAGAAACTAAACTCTGTCTATAACTGTTCTATGTGCCTGGAAGTCATAAAGTCTGATCAGTATTTCCTCATCAAAGACATGGAGTCCTCTTGACAATAGAATTGGAGTGTGTGTGTGTGTGTGACACAGCATGTTTGTGTGTGTCACATATGCATATGAATGTCAGGAACAACCTCAGGTTTCAGTTTTCATCTTCTACCTTATTTGGAGCTGGGACTCTTAATGGTCACTGCTGCATTTACCAGGCTAGTGGGCTCATGAGTCTCTGAGATTCTCTTGGATCTACCTCCAATCTTGCTACAGGAGAGCTGGAATTAGAGATACTAATGCATCCAACTTTACCCAGCTCCTGGGGATCTGAACTCAAGAAAGAGCTCACAGTTTTGCAACAAGTGCTTTATGTGTTAAGCTGTCTATACAACCCATCCCTATGGTTCTAGGAATTTCTCTCAGCCACTTGCCATATAAACCCCTCATCACCTTTGTCCCCATACAAATAGCCACAGAAACAAAAGCATTTCCTAAATCTTAGATATGAATGTCAGAGGTAGGATGACTTCAGAGTTGAAAAATTAAGAAGCTTGATGATCAGGTTTCATGTCCTTGATTCTAACTGGCATTCTCAGATGGCATTCATTCTTACCTCATGGCTTCAAGATGGCTGCAGCATTCCAGGAAGCACAGAGACTGTGAAACACAAGGTCAGAATAGAGGTTATAAAATTCGTATTTCCCTTTTCAGAGAAGAAACACTCTCCTCAAGCCCATTTCCTGGTGGCTTAGCTCCAGGGCTCATTGGCTAGGTTTATTTTTCATGATATTAATCACTTGATGAAAAGAAATAGAATTTCCAGAACTAAAGTCAGCAGTCCTCACTGAACTAAGTAAGTCAACAAATATTGGGTTGTTTATAATGTTTCAGGGCACTGGACTGTGACAGTGTGAACAGGCACATTCCTTGACATCACCAGCATTATAAAACTATGTCTTACTATTGCCTAGGACGAAGAAGTTAGGGAGATTCATTTAGGAATGCCCTTTGAAAAGTGTGTCTTCTACTAGGAAGAAAAATGTGATTATGAGCACTGTTCTGTCCCTTATCAATACCGGATACCCTTGTCTTTGTGCCCACCCTGGGCTGGTTGAAGCCTCCTTGAGTCCATCAGATAAGAATGTGTCCATCATAGTTCACTGAGATAGTGCTATGTGTTCTGCCCAAAACTCAGCCCCCAGAGAGACCACAGGAGACAGAGATGTCTGAAATGCAGCAGCAAGGTTTATTGTCAGCTTGATACAAGCCAAGCAGGGATCTTGTTCCATGCACTCAATGTACAAGGTAAGGAAGAGCTGAGCACTCCAAATTACAAGCCTTTTATAGGCAAAAAAAACCACAAGGCAGGGTTACTAGGGGTCAAGGGTGCAAGTATGCTGCTGATTGGCTCGTGCTTAGGGACTTTTTACACCCTAACTTTCCTGGACTTCACCTGGGTGGAATGGGCATTTTACTGCCTTAGAGTTGGATCATCCAGGTATCCTTAGTGCATAGCTTATTCTTTCTTGGAACTGGGCAAGCCCCTGCCAGGAATGTGAAACTGAACTTTATAATAGAAAATGGAGTTTTTAAAGCTAAGTTTACTCTCTTCCCTGTGTATCACATGACAAGCCTGGTTTCTTGACACTTATCAAGTGTCAAGTACCACGTGCTCTAGTGAGCTTCTATTCTGTTATGAGGGTCAGGTGACAATTGATGAGCTCGATATGTATGGATGTGATGTGCTTGGAAGCAGCTAGAGAACCAGAAAAATAAAAAACGGACTCTTAAATTGGGCAGTCATTTTAAATGAGGCAGATATTTTAAATTAGGTGGCCATGAAATTCCTCATGAAAATGTAGAACAAAGACAGGAGATGGCAGGGGAGTCTGGTACTTAGTGTCACCAACTTAACACTCTGGAATTACCTGGGATAGACACCTGAGCATGTCTGTTGGAGTTTGCTTGATTATGTTAATTGATCTGCCCACTGTGGGTGGCGCCATTCTCCAGCTAGGGTCTTGGAGTAAATAAAAGTGGGCAGGGAGCTGAGCAGTGGGCACTTACCAACCTCTGCTTCATGAGTGTGGGTGTGATGTGACTGAATCTCTCAGGTTCCTGTTGCCTCAGCTTCTCTGCTGTGATAGATGGCTCCTTGAACTGTGAGCTAAAATAAACCTATTCTTCCTTACATTGTTTTTAACAGAATATTTTATCACAGCCATGGGAAAGGAAATCAAAATGGGTACATGATGGAGAAAGTTGAGGAGCAATCATCTTGACAAGGGAGCAGCCAGCACAAAGCCTCAGATGCTGGCATATCAGTGGGGACTAAGGAATGGAGACTGGCCACCTCTCTGACTGAGTCAAAGACAAGGTCAGAAAGACTTCCAGGTGGGTCAGGCCATGGATTATAGTGGGAAGCAGGCATTATCACCTTGACCTAGAGATGTGGCCTTTGGCCCTTGAGGACCCATGTACAGGGCATGGCCAGGCCAGTTCAGGACCTGGTGCACCCTGCATCTCTTTTCTTGTTTGCTCCCTCAGCTCTTGAAGAAAGAACCAGACCTGCCACTATATGTACCAGTAAAGGAATCGCCCAACTGTTCAATATCTTGTATCAGTTAGTGTTTCATATAACACCTTAATAAATATTAATTGTTTTATAAATCAGTTGCCAGTGCTTAATACCAACTATAATGGAGTCCCCTGTATCTTGGAAATGTATACACATTTGTGTTACACCTCCTTTGCTTAGTCATTTGGCGCCAGTGAGTGACTCAGTAGGTAAGAGTACTTGCCATCAAGCTTGACGGCCTGAGTTTGATCCCCAAGTAGAAGGAAATAACCAACTTCCCCAACTATTCTCTGACAACCAGTCCGTGCTGTGGCACAAATATGCTTCCACAATTAAATAGAGAAGAGGAAATTTGTGTTTTTTTAAGCTAGCATATATTTGAACACTTAAAAAAAAATCAACCACACTCCTGCATATCTGAGAATAAGGCTCCAAGACCATCCTCCTGAGTTTGAACACCAGCCTTGGCCTCTGTCCCCTTGGGGTGGCCTTCTGGCTCCCCAGCTGCAGCTTCTCTCTGCCCACTCCCATATCCATTCTCTTTATGCCCTTGCAGCCTCTCACCTGGGAAGTCAGAACCCAACAATCAGCAGTCAATGTTTTTAGGGCATCTTCAATTTTTCCTTTGAAAAAGCTTTCTGTGTGTTAAAGGAAATGAGCCATTAAAGAGAATTAGGACCTTGGGAGGTGAAGCATGTGCTAATGTACTAGTTAGAAGCTAAATTCAGGTCCAATAGGAAGGAGGTGTCCAGCCCTGCCACCAGCCACCAAATTGCCCACATTTCATCTTTGAAAGGAGGCTTTGGTAGTCGTATAAGATGGGAGTGGAGAAAAGCTTTTCTTTATTTGCCTGTTTATTTATTTATTTTATCAAACTCACCCAAATTCACAGTCTGCTTGCATTGGCCTCTTGTGGGCTGTGATTACAGGTATGTCCTGCATCCCATCTTGCAGAAACTTTTCTGCTCTCTGCCCCAAACCCTGCTCTAATTTAAAAATCTTAAATATTTCTGACTGTTAAAATAACAAAGACTTCCTAGATAGATGCTCAGGCCTTTTATGATGCTGGACAACTGTTCCCTATAGGGGTGGGAGCATTTCTCATGCTAGAACATAAGCCATGTTATGCCTGCATGTAAGAATTTTCACAGACACTAGGGAGGGTGGACACACTGTAACATGTATGAGGATTTTATTGTTACATACAAGTTCCAACAAACCCGAGTAGGTAGCCTGGTTCTGGCACAGCAGAAAGGCTAAGGACTCCATCACCCTGAGAGGTGGGGATCTTAAAAGAAAAAAACAAGTAAGCAAGATGCAACACACCTTGGCATTTCAGGACTGGGCACAGGGGTAAGGTACAGCAGCGATTGGTTGAGTCTTCTGGCACGAATCCAACTTTTGAATTCATTGGCTGGTGGGGAACCAAGGCTTCTCTGAAACTGGGCCCTGCCCTCAGGTACCAATGTCCTAATGAATCCTTGAAACTGGGCCATGCCCTCATATTTTCCTCTCTGACTGGTTCCTGAGAGTTCCAATCATGGAATTCTCCTGACTCTAGTTCCATCTAGGTCCAAGTCCAAGGAGTCCATGGACTTCCTGAGGTCTCAGTCCCAGCAGGAAAAATCATCAGCAGGAGTCACACTACCACTTTGAGGGGGTTGTCTGGGTCTTCCCATCCTCCACTCTGGAAATCTTCCTTGAATGTACAGGGGTCTGACAGCCTGGTGGGTTCCAAGGATCCTAGGTGATATCTCTTAAGGTGGAATCAGACCCCTGGTTGAAACCTGTCAGGGGAACACCAGATTCATAGAGGGCCCTACGCTTGGGCCACACGTCCTTGTGTGTCCACCAGGGTCCTTATGTAGAATTGAGAAAATCTTGGTCATCTAGTTCTGCCAGCAAATCCACCTGGAGGTTAGAGATAGTAGGGCAGGGGATGTCAAACATAAATTCAAATGGGGTTAGCTTCATCTGATAAGGGGGATTCCTGGTCCTGTATAAGGCAAAGGGAGCCATCCAGTCTGCATCAGCTTCCAAGGTCAATTTAATTAGGCCCCATTTAGAGTGCAGCTTATCCTGCCTACTTGTCCTGAACTGTGGGGTCCGTATACACAATATAACTTTCAATCATTCCACAGAAAAGTGTCTAAACTCTGACCTACCTGGGACATACAAAAAGCAATCCATTGTCTGACCCTGTCGTGGTTGGAAATCCATCCCTGTACAGGATGTCTTCAAGTAACTTCTTTGCCATCACCTGCTCTGTTTCATGTTTGGTGAGAAATGCTTCTGTCCATCCTTAAAAAGTGTCTAACAAAACTAGCAGATACCTGTCACCATATTTGCCAGGTTTTTATCTCAATAAAGAGCACTTCCCAGTAGGCTCCAGACTTCTTCCCCCTGAGTCGATACCCAGGGTTTCTAGGGTTAAAAACAGCTCTAGTGAGCTGACAAGCTTTGTAGTTGGTGCCAATGTTTACAATAAAGTCCTTCATTCTCTGTGTTCCCACATGAGGGGATCAGTAGATCTTGGTAAGCAGTCTCTTTCCCAGATGCTCAGGCAAGATGAGTTTACTGACTGCAGCTCTCCACCGCCCATCTGTGCACTGGGTCATGGGAAGGTTTTCCATCCAAGAAATTCTTCCTTAACATACCCAGGTGCCCATGATCCACTAGTACACATGTAAAAACTACATCAATCTGAAGTGCCACCTGTCAGGTGGTTTCACCTGCCAGTCTGTTGTCCCTGAAGACAGGTCCATCCCCTCTCTGGTGCCCCGGGCAATGGACAATGGTCAGCTTCTTGGTTATTATGTAGCTTTAGGGAGGTCTATCAGCTCTACCCATTGGGCACATGTCCCAGGTGGCATTGGGTCTGCCCATACTACCTCTTCTGCAGTAGTAACTGCTGCTCCTGCATACCTCAGACCATCCTGCACAAAGCTGCTGCAATCTATGAACCAGGTAGCTTCTGCAGTGGGCAATGGGATGTCTTGTAAGTCTGGCCTAATGCTGTGCACCTGGGTCAGGATCCCAGAGCAGTTGTGCAGTAGTGCCTCTAAATCCAGATCAGGCAGTAGAGTAGCTGAATTCAAAGCTGAGGGTACCTAGAAGGTTATTCTGGTAGGCTTAAATAACATTGTCTGGTACTGAGTCATTGTGGTATTGCTCAGCCACCGATCAGGGGGCTGCTTGAGAATTCCTTCAAGTGTGGAGGGTGGTTATGATGAGTGTCTGTTTCAAGGTCAACTTGTCAGAGTCCTTGAACAGCTGTGCCACAGCTGCTATTATGCAGAGGCAAGATGGCCATCTGGCTGCCAGTGTTTGGGTTAGGACCCCTTTGACTACCCCGCTTCCTTCATCTATGTATAAGTGAAATGGCTTGGTCACATCTGGCAGACCCAGTGCTGGGGATGATAGTCAGCTCTGCTTCAGTTTGTCCAAGGCTAGCTGGTGGACCTCAGTCCAGATAAAGTCCCGCCTTTCTTTGGTGGCCACATATAAAGGTTTGGCCAATTCTGCAAATCGTGGGATCCACAGATGACAGAACCCCACTGAGCCCAGGAACTCTCTCACTTGCCTGGTGGTAGTAGGTGTCGGGATCTGAAGGACTGTCTCTTTCCTTGCTTCTGAGGGCTACAGCTGCCCTTCCTTCAGGATGTATCCCAGCTATGTTAGCTGTTGCTTTCAGATTTGGGCCAAAGTCTGCAATAGCTGCTCAGTCCCCGCCAGGCAAGTGTGGCTGCATTCAGCAAGTCATTAACATACTGTAACAGACTAATTTCTGGGTTCTGTGTAGCGGCCAGCAGCACGTTAGAGATGTGCTGATTCCAAAAATGTTTTCCTTTGATTCTCTTTTCCTCTGCACTCTCCCTTTCATATTCTTCCTGATCCACCTTCACTAACGCTGCATCCTTATCTATTCTCTGCCCAATGCTACAGACCCTACTCAATTTTGCAGGACATCTTGTGGCTGAGTTGGAGACCCCCAAAAGAGACTGACGACAGAGTTCACCTTACCTTCAGCCATATAACAATCTCACACTAGGCAGATTAGGGAAGAGGCTACATTTGCAATAGCCTGATTGGCTGTGGATTCTTGGCACCACCCTGAACCAGCTTTTGAACCAGCATCTGATCTCTCTCCTCTGCCAAGAAGGGTATCTGCAAAAGCTGTACACAACCATCCCACTTGGGGATGGTTGCACAAGGATAGGGGGTGTAAGGAGATGGGGTAGAGATTTCATCCTCTGTGCTGCCTCCTTGAAGGGCCTCTGGCCTAGAAGTAATGGGGTCTTGAGGGTAAGTCTCTCTCTGTGGCTGCCAGAATCTTGACCTGTCGGGGCAAGAATGATTTAATCCAAGGAAGTAAATTCTCTACTAAATCTCTCCAGAGTACTTGGTAGGGAACTTGGTCAGTGTGTCCTATTTGAGGTCTGAAGACTACGTTCTCCATTGCCTCTATGAGTGTCAAAGTGAAGATTCCTCTCGGAGGCTAGTCCATACATAGAGCTGGCCATTCTGACCTGCAAAGGGTGGCAAATTTAGACTTTTTAATCATAACAGAAAACTTATTAGCATGTGCAATAACTTCTTGGTAATGGTTTAAGACTAAATCCAGTGGTGAAGAAACTGCCTGCCTTCTGGCTCTCATAATCAAAAACACAAATACAGAGACACAAAGACACTATATCCAGAAGAGAAATTGTCTGTCCCATGGCATTCCTTACAAATATGGGATCCTCTGTCCCCATAGAGATTTGAGGATCACAGTCCTCACAGATACAAGGTGCTCTTTGCATCCTTCTAACTAAAGGTTCTTGACCTCAACAGGCATGGGGAACTTCCTGCTGTTACAAAGACTGGGAAGCCTAATGCGTTCCCCTGATTCCTTCCCTGGGCAACTTGGCGCTGCCACAGCCTTGGTTGTCCTTTCTGGGCACTCTGCCTCCTTCAGCAAATTCTACCAGTGTGTGCCACCACAACTGACTATTCTCCTGTTACTTGCTGCCACCACGTGCTCGGCCTTGGGCCCTGCCAACGTGGCCTTGCCTGCACTTGCCTCGCTGGCTCCCTCCTGGCAGTCACTTACCAATGCTGCATTTGCCCCCGGCCCAGTATCCCTGGAAGCCTGCAAATTCCTCTCAGCCAATTCACCATATGTTATGCCCACGTGTAAGCATTTCCACAGATGCCAGGGAGGCTGGCCACACTGTAACATGCATGAGGATTTTATTTATTTATTTATTTGCCTTGGTGTTTGCCTGGAACTGGAGCATGAGGATTTTATTGTTACGTACAGGTTACATACAGGTTCCAACAAACCTGGGTGGATAGCCTAGTTCTGGCACAGCAGAAAGGCTAAGGACCCTGTCGCCCTGATGGGCAGGGATCTTGAAAGAAAAAACATACATAAGCAAGATGCAACACACTTTGGCATTCCAGGATTGGGCAAGGGTGTAAGACACAACAGCTATTGGTTGAGTCCTCTGGCACAAATCCAACTTTTAAATTCATTGGCTGCCAGGGCACTAAGGCTTCTCTGAAACTGGGTCCCACCCTCAGGTACCAATGGGATGAATCCTTGAAACTGGGCCCTGCCCTCAAGGTCCTCACATAACATGAATGGGGAGCAGAATTAAGGCTGAATGTTGACACAAATATTTACCAGAGTCTATATCTATGCTAAGCACTAAGAGAAGTACAAGGGGTATCCGGCTAAACAGAAACAAACAAAAACCAGCCATCAACCTGCCCCATGGAGTTGTACAAGACCATCGTTATACACGGGGTAGATGATACAATTTTCAGGTTACTAGGATGTATTGAGAAAACCAAGAGGGAGGGGCTGACAAAGGCCTCACACAGGCTTGATGGTGAAAGGGGATTTCTGGATGTCTTATTGACTTACATCCGTGAGTTCTTTGTTTCCTCCTGGTGAAGGGGATGACCATTCTGGAGAAGTCCTAGAACCCAGTCTGCTCCCTGGGGTTGCTTCCTTCCTGTTGATAAGTAGCCGGCAGCTTCTCTTTTGCTTTGAAAAGGGCTTTGCTAGGGAAGCAATTATTGTCTGTATGGAAGCCTGTATGTGAAGAGGCAGCAAAGACTCCAGAGGGAATACTGAGCTGTGAATGCAAGGTCTTCAAGACAGGAACTAATTTGAAAGGCATGTGATTAAATTAGTGCTAGAGCTTGCCTGACAGGTTGGGGTCAGTGGCCTTCGTTATATGCTCCTGCCCCATTATAAGCTGCTCTGCCCAGGGGAAGCACATGGAAGATTTACTCTGGAAAGGAAAACAGAAACTGAAAGCCTTTAAGAGGCAGTGCAAGGCGCTTAGCACACTCCTGTCCCAGGATTGAGCTCTCCTGTCTTCCCAGCATCACTCCCTCTGCCCATGAAGTTGTGGGTGGAAATATTCCTGGATCCCTAAGACAGCTGTGTTGCCCCATTGGCCTTTCGATTTCACTTATTTCAGATGCTATGGCTTTGATACATTGTCTGCCAGTGCCGCAATGACGAACCAGAAAACAGAAATTTATAGATTAGGGGATCTTTCTGAGAATGAGGAATGAATGGTACCTATCAAGTAGTAACCTTGCTTGAAATGGCATCATGGTTATTCACCAGTCTCCTTGGAGTCCAAGCCCTCTCGTCACCATGGCAACCCAGTAACAAAGAGGATCAGAGGCAAGCATTCTTTGAATGTTCTAAAAGTTTAAAACACCACTGTTGTTTTTAGCACTCTGCTTTGAAGATTCCTTGTTGACCCACATTATTTTATATCTACGGTCCTAACCACCTAACTAAAAAATTATCAAAAAAAAAAAAAACAAAAACAAAAAACCCCAGCATCTCTGTCTTTAATCAACTAGTTCTCATAAATGCTCCAAAATGAAAATAAATTAAATTATTGTAGTATATGCCTATTCGTTGCCATTATCCTTAAAGTAATGCCACTATCTGACCATTAGATGGAAAGATGCTTATCACAAGTGGGAGGACATTGTAGGAAAAAATTGTATTCAGATTTCTTCTTTCTAATTCTGTTTAGCTAATATCGAACCTTCCTGTGATTAATGCAATTCTGAAGTAACCTGGCTTATTAATATTCTTCAGCACGTGGTACCTCTGGGAACTTCACCAAGTTCAATGGTGCCATGAGGCTTTGAAATACTTGGAAATGAGTGGGCTCCTTTCAGGAGTAATGAGCTTCCTGAGCCCAGTCTACTTGCCTGTTTTCTGTATTCTCCACAACAGATACATCAGCTGCCCATTGCCCACCTGTTCCCCAGATATCTCATCTCCTCCTTTTAGTTTTGCACAAAACACGAGCTCATTTGCCTTTCTTGCAGACCTCAGAGGCTCGTGCTTGCTTTGATGATTGCTGGCAATGTTGTGTTTGGATCCTCTGTTGTATTTTGACATCCATGTCCCTGGCACCATCTCCATTTCTCGGTAAGGATTTGGACAGACAAAGTGTCTGCAAAAATAACCACTGGTGTTCCAACAATACAACACATATGTGGAGCAAAAGGGAGGCAATCTGTTTTATTCCATACTTGTACAAGAGAAAAGAAGATTACAAGTAGCCCAAGAAACATATTCTGACATATCTTCTGAATCTGACTCAGGACTTTTAGATATCTGGTTAGGAAGGAGCTAGATACTGTACAACAAACTGAGGTACATAGCACATGGAAGTATACCACAGCTAACTACAGCTAACATCTCAATGAGGAAGCCAGTGTGGTGGGAACAGGTGTGTACATCATACAACTCTTGTGAGTTGGGGTGGAGCTCAGTCAGTAGAGTACTTGTCTACCATACATAAAGCTCTGGATCCCATCCTTAGCAACATATATACTGGCAATGGTGAGGATGGCTATAACCTTAGCAGTTGGGAGCAGGAAACATGAGGTCATCCTCTTCAACATAGCAAACTCAATACTAGCCTGGGCTACATAAAAAGATAACACATCAAAAACCAAGTAAGTGAACAGTTAAGGGAATTCAACTTCTTATTCTTCATCCTTAGAGGTAAAGTATGTTTTCACTAATCCTTGCTGACATCGTTTTCTGTCTGGAGGAGCCAAGCACAGATCCTCAGCATACTGTTCACACAGTAGGTATTTCAGAATAAGTTCATGAGTGACCAGTCCATAACTGGCCTAGGTCCAGCAAGATTGAAACACTCAACCATGGGTTTAGGGAAGTGTGTAAAGTTGATATGCTGGGATTGCCTTATTGCTTTTGTTTACTGGCTGTGGTGGTTTGAAAGAAACTGGCCTCCACTGGAAGTGGCATTATTAGGAGATGTGGTTTTACTGGAGTAGATGTGGGACACAATTCACTTTCTGTTGCCTTCAGATCAAGATATAAAACTCTCAGATTCTTCTCCAGCATCATGTCTGCCTTCACACTGATATGTCCTACCATGATAATTAATGAACTAAACCTCTGAAACTGTAAGCCACTCAAATCAAATGTTTTCCCTTATAAGACTTACCATGGTTCTAACGTCTCTTTACAGCAATAGAAACCCTAATATTTGGGTTGGTACCATGGACTGAGGTGTTGCTGTGATAGGCCTGACCATGCTTTTGTTTGGAGAAATTTGGACTTCAGGAGTTTGGGTTAGAAAAGCAGTGGAATGCTTTAAGAACTGCTTAGTGGGCCATAATAGTAGAAACATGAAAGACAAGAGTGCTGAGGGAGATTTGAATTGTGAGGACCTGGTTCAAGAGGTTTCTAAGAGAGAAGAATGTTAGTATGTTGCCTGAAGATCTTTCTTGTGATATTTTGGTGAAGAATGTGAGTGCCTTTTGTCTTTGTCCAAAAGTTTGCCTGAGCCTAAATGGAAGAGTTTTAGATTAATTTCTTTGGCAAAAGAAATTATCTCAAAACAGCCTAATATAGACTCTGTCATGTGGTTATTAGTGTTAACTCTAGTGAAGATTTATAATAAAAAGAAGCAAGCTGAGCAAGAAAAAGTACAAAATGTACAATTTGAGGAGGAAAGGGGCACCAGGAAGTAGAATGAAGCTAAGTCTTGTGTTCAAGGAGATAATCAGTGTAAGAAACAGAGTAAAGGATGTAGTAACCTCAGGGCAAGACCTTACCAAGCTAACCTTCCAACCTGTAAAAAGGAATTTTTTTTTAAAAAAAATGCATAGACCTGGGTGTGGTATACACCTTTAATCCCAACACTTTAGAGGCAGAAGCTGGAGGATGTCTGAGTTTGAGAGGTCTATAGATCTAATTTCCAGGACAGCCAGACTTAGGTAGTGAAGGAAACCATTGAAAACAGGCAACTAACAAAGATGTTATTAAAGGAAGGGGTCATCGTACAGCCCCAGCAGAACTTGGCAGCTTCAGCAACGTCGTTCCTTCTTTAGAGTCAAAGAGAGAAGAAAGGGACTATGGAACCTTTCTTTGCAACTAAGGAAAGGTACTGAGGCCAGGTATATGCAGGGGTGTCTCTGCATGGAGAGGCCATTGCGTGAAGCTGTGAAAGTGAGGCCTGGATTGTCTTGGAGACCCCAACATGCTGGAGATGCTAGAGTCATGGGATATCTGTCAATAAAAGCTGCTAACAAGGAGTGGTACCAGCCCAAGAGAAAGAAGAATGTTGCAGTCAACAAAGCTGAAAGAACTTGGAGATTGATGAGCGTTTTGACATCAGACATGGAAATGCAGAGTTTGGTGTTCACCCAGATGATTTTCATTCTTTGATCCAGTATTTCCTTACTATGTTCCTTTACCTGTGGTTTGGAATGTTAATGTATATCCTGTGTCATTATATATTAAAAGTATGTAATCTACTTTTTCATTTTGATTTTACAGGGATTACAGTTAAAAGACTGAATGAATGAATCTCAGAAGAGATTTTCAATTTTAGATGTTTATATAAGTTTGAAATTCTTAGAGACTACAGAGACTTTTGAAGTTGGACTGAATACATTTTTTGTTTTATGGGGGCTAGGTAGTGGAATGTGGTGGTTTGAAAGAAACTGCCCTCTACAGAGAGTGGCACCATTAGAAAGTGTGGCATTGATGGAATTGGTGTGGAACACCATAAACTTCCTGTTGCCTTTGGATCAAGATGATGGGTTTTTGTAGCTATGAAGAGACACCATGACCACAGTGACTCTTATAAAGGAAAACATTAATTGGAGTGGCTTAAAGTTTCAGAGGTTTAGTTCATTATTGTCATGGTGAGATGCCAACATGCAGAGTGGCTGGTTTAGACTTCCACTCAGCCTCCCTCTGCCTCTACCTCAAACCTGGCCAATCAGGGCAGCACAGCTTAGCTCCTTACTCCCCTGTAGATGTTAACTGCAGTTGAGCTGACCTCTTAGGAGTTCATTAGTCACATGCCAGAAGTAGAACATGGCTCTGGTTGCTGGTGCCTGGGTTACAAGTTTCTCTTCAAAGAATTTGGCTTCTATTCTAATAGGTTTTTTTTCTTTTTTGAGGGGCGTTGTACTTTTATGTTTTTGTTTTTTGCTTGTATGTTTGTTTTATTTTTTAAGATAGGGTTTCTCTGCATTGCCCTGACTGTCCTGGACCTCACTCTGTAGATCATGCTGACCTTGAACTCACAGAGCTCCACCTGCCTCTGCTGGATTTAAAGGTGTGTGCCACCATCACTGGACTATTATAACATTTTTATTTTGGTGTGTTTTAAAGGAAACAATGAGGGCTGATAATATAGCTCAGTGGCAGAGTGTTTACTTAGCATGAACAATGCTGGGTTCAATCCAACACTGCACAGAATGTGGTTCCACAAATTATATAATCTTAGATTAGGGTGGTAGAGACAAGGGGATCAGAAGTTCATGGTCTTCTTCCTCAGACCTTGTCTCAACAATAGCAACAACAATCCAATTGTTATGACCCATCCTGTCTTCATTTCCCTGTAGGATGCCTTACAAATCTTTATATAGGTACACAAGCCAATTTACACTTAGCAGCAACAGGAGAAATAACCCTGAAGTTTGTATTTGTGTCTTCTTTAAGGCTGCTCCCAACAGCTGCAGTCATTACCTAATAATCACCCCTCTGAGAAGCCCTTGAACAAGGTCATTTTGGTTTTTGGTATAAGAAAAAGTGATGCATCCCTAAAGCAGCTGGCGGTAGAGAAGAACTGCGTGGTGCCTAGGTGAAGCAGGCTCATTTTAGAGGCTCAGACCTGGACATGGCTTTGGTTCTTCCTGCCTCACAGCTCTACACATCCAGGGCTCCTTCACTTTTGCAATTTTTAAAAGAATAGTGCTTGCCAGAGGCTCTGTGGAGATTCAATGGTGTAATGCATGCCAATGCTGGTATTTAGTCTGCCATTCAGTGCATAGAGGTTCTGTGGAAATTCAATGATGTAATGTGTGCCAGTGCTGGTATTTAGTCTGCCATTCAGTGCATGGCAGTTGCCGCCACAGACTGCTCTTAAGAAGAGATGAGCTACTCTGAGAGAAATAAACTACGTGACTTCACAATAAGGACTGTTGACCTGGAGGTCTTTAAGAGGCAGGTACAGGGAAGCCTTTCTGACAGGATATAGAATTATAAAGAGGACAAGTGGGGCTGGTGTTGCAGCTCAGCTGGTAGAAGGCAAAGCCCCGACATTTGACCCCCAGTATCACACAGACCTGCTGTAATCCTGACACTTGGGAGCTGAAAGCAGGAGAATCAGGAGTTCGAGGTCATCCTCAGGTACATTGCTACATGAGGCTCTGTCTTGAAGACCATATAAATAAATAAATAAACCACAGGAAGGAATTCTACTTCTCTATGATGTGAGCAAAGAAGTATAAAACCACCCCTTTATACACACCCCATCAGCCCAGAGATGTTTCTAGAAGGATCTATATCAAAGCCCTTTCTTACCTAGACAGTGTCTGGAAGGTCTCAATCTTGCTCTGCAGTCAAGAATGACCATAAGCTCTGTTATGTCTGCCCACCCCCACTGAACTACCTGCTATATTTATGGGGTGTTGGAGATGGGGCTAAGATCTAGTGTGTGTTGGCCATCACTCTATCAATGGAGCCGTGTCCACGGCTCTCAGTAGACAGTTCCCTGCCCTCTCTTGCCTTTCTCACAAGCTGCTGCACCTGGAGACTCGGCCTTCACTGCTGGTCTTTATTTAAGATGCTGTGAAATCTGGAATTACATCAGCGCTTTGCGAACTGTTTTCTCCCAATTGTCCCCTGTGTCTCGACACACAAAGTGCTGGAATTTGTTTCTTCTTTTTCTTTTGTAATCTGCCCTTAGGAGAATGCAGGAGGAGTTGGAGGCAAGAACCTGATTTTCTTTTCTTCTGATTGATTCTCTTTGTGTTCTGGAGTTCAGTGTGGGGAGGTGGGGAGGAAACTTTGGAGCTCACTTCTAGCGTGCGGTTAGGACCACATAGCACTGATTTTTCTGTGCAGAATCTTGATATGACTTATCCCTCATGTGCCCATGTGCCATGGGGTTTTGGAGGTGGGAGTGGAATTAAAATTTTTGATTCAATTAATTATCTATAATAATCTGTTGAATCTTAAATGCCATTGATCTTTGCTACCTTCTTCGTGTCTTCTTTGAGACAAGCAAATATACAGATTCCCATATTAGATTAAAGAGGGAAGACACTGGCAACCCTGTTGTGCTTCAATTTTCAGTGGTCAATTTTTTTACAAGTTGGCAGAAAACAAAGATTGGTATAGAAGCTTCCAAGAAGATGATTAATGTGCACTCTTGAAAAATGAATAGTGTCAACTCCCACGGGAGTTTTCAGGGATGCTAGTATCTGTTAGTGATTGTCTTAAGGTTTAATTTCTTGGCACCTTATTAGTGACCCAAGCTGTGCCAATTGCCGACATTTTCAAATCAGGGTTGCTTGGCTCCTCTTCTTACCCATATATTCTCATTTTCCTCTCTGGAGACCAGATCCAATTCTACACCAATATTTTAATCCTACTGTGGTGGACTCTGAGGACGCTCTCAGTTTTCTCACCTAAATGAGAGGTTTGGGCTTGCTCTCGAGGAGCCTGGGCATGTCCGCTAAATTCTTTCAGCTGACCTTTTCTAATTTTACTTTAACTTTTTCTGTAAAATGAAGAGGACAGAGCCCAAGGAGATGGCTCAGTGGATGAAGCCCCTGTTATGCAAGCACGAAGACCTGAGTGTGGATCCCCAGAACCCATGCTAACGTTGGGGGTAGAGGATGGTTCACCTGTGATCCAGTAAAATAGCCAAATATGTATAAAGAGAAAAGCAACTGAGGAAGACGTCCAATGTCAAACCCTGGCTTCCATACGCATGCACACACATGTATGTCCACACATATGAATACAGATACACACATACACACACATTACAAAACCCCAAAGGGGCAAACTTCCCTGCAGATTGGTTTACATTAGGAAATAACACACTTGTGACTAGCTGGCAGGTGCTCGCTAGAGTTCTCTTCTAGCTCCTGAAGCCTGGATGGATCCAGTTTTAGGTATTTTTCAGTGAGGTTGTTTGAAACTTCTTTTCTGCCTTATCCAGACTAACCTCAGGATTGGGACATTTCTACCCCTGGCGCCCTGGGTCCATTTCAAAGAAACTAAACTCCTTCCTACTGAAATTGCATGATGATAAATTGCATCTCAAGGAAGGTACTCTTCAGCATGGCTGTTCAGTTGAATAGATATTCACATGATGGCATGTATTTGTAGAAGCATTGCTCTAGATTAGGATCTATCCAGACCAGGCTCTATCTCTGAAAAACACAGGGACATTATCGTTACTCCCCACCTTGAATGTGCAGCACCAAGTTCTTTTATGACAATATGAATGACAGCTAACACTGAACACCAGGTCAAGACTGCAGCCCTTCATGATTCAGGGACTCAAGAGCGTCTCTAGCTCCAGCTAGCTGAACTGGAGTCTTTTAAGTTGTAACACTATTGTAACACTATCACAGGAATGACTATCCCACCAACATTAGCATATTGAGATGGCTGGAAGCAAGTTATGAATTCTTCCTTATTCAAGGTGAGGTGGGTAATACAAGAATACAAATAAAGGGGTAGAATCAGGAGTCCACACAAACTCAGCCTGCCTCCTCTGCTACCTCAGCTTTCTGTGCTGGTGTTTATGAGCCCCAGTCTGTCCAGCACCAGGACATGAGCTCCTGCAAGACTGCTCTGTAATTGGCTCAGAAGACTTCAGTCTTTAAACCATGGGTTATGTGAGGAAGCTCCTCTTGTGCTTTCTCTAAAACTGTCTCCTTTAAGTCCAGTGTGGAGGAACTTCTGTTTATGCTATGGATCCAAGAACACCTGCGTGCACATGATCTAAAAGAGAAAAATGGTAGAGTGGATGTGAATCTTAAGTGCACTGCCATGGCCTTTGTCTTGAAAAAGAACAGCAGAAAAGGCCATAAACTAGTAGGTAGGAGAGTCAGAGCTGGACAACAGAGCACAGGAGTCGCCCTCCCTCCATCCCTCCCTCCTTTCTATCACACTGTCTTCTTCTGTCCTCATTTCTTTTCATACCTAGCAACTATTTCCTCTGCATTTATTTGACCTCAAAGCTTCAGTTTTCCTTAGAATAGCGTCTCCTTTGTCCTTGGTTCAGGCTGAGCTGTCTGTCTTTTCTGGCAAACCGCACATGTGGTTGAATGATTCAGTCTTCATCAGGTAGAGAAACCCATCTTTATGGCTACAAGGTCATTGAGCATTGCTATAAACCCAAGCTGGGCCAGTAAGATTAAGGGAGTAAAGTCTGACAGAGGAAATTGACCAGGTAGAAAACAGAAAAATAAAAGGAACATGAGAAGGGAAAGGAACCCTTACCCTAGACTCTGGCTAAAGTCTCACTAACAGTCAATAATTACAGCTTTAAATAAATAAGCAAACATGGGGTCTGTTCTGTGTTGTGAACTATTCCAGATATTG
>PVIH01022974.1:0-25891 GCA_004025045.1 Sigmodon hispidus | reverse complement strand
GAATCCTCTCCAGCATAGGCTGTCATCTGTGTTTATAATCTTAGCCATTCTGACAGGTGTAACGTGGTATCTCAAAGTTGATATTGATTTGCATTTCTCTGATGGGTAAAGATGTTGAGCACTTTTTCAAGTGCCTTTCAGCCATTTGTAATTCTAGAGCTGAGAATTTCCTTTGTAGTTCTGAACCACATTTTTTAATTGAGTTATTTAGGGCTTTGGGCTCTAACTTCTTGAGTTCTGTATACATTTTAGAGTTCAATCCTCTGGCATTTATATGGATGGTGAAAGTCTTTTCCCATTCTCTAGAATGTTGTTTTGTCTTATTGACTGTGTTCTTGATTTACAGAAGCTTCTTAGTTTAAGGAGGTCCCTCTTATTGATTGCTGTTCTTAGTGTCTGTGCTACTGGTGTTATATTTAGGAAGTGGTCACATGTGCCACTGTATTGGAGGTTGTTTCCCACTTTCTTTTCTATCAAGTTCAGTGTGGCTGGGTTTATGTTGAGGTCTTTGATCCACTTGGATTTGTTCAGGGTGATAGTATTGGATTTGTTTGAATTTTTCTACATACTGCCATCTAGTTATGCCAACACCATTTGTTGAAGATACTATCTTTATTTTTTTACGTTGAATATTTTTGGCCTCTTTGTCAAAAGTCAGGTGTGCATAGATGTGTGGGTTAATGTAGGAGTGTTCAGTTCAATTCCATTAATTTTCAAGTCTCTTTTTATGCCAGTGCCAGGCTGTTTTTATTACTGTAGCCTTACAGTATAACTTAAAAGTTGGGGATGGTGATGCTTCCTGAGGTTATTTTGTTGAGCAAAATTGTTTTGGCAATCCTGGATTTCCTGCTATTCCAAATGAAATTGAGTATTGTTCTTTCAAGGTCTGTAAAAAATTGTTTTGGGATTTTGATGGAATTTGCATTTAACCTGTAGATTACTTTTGGTAAAATTGCTATTTTTAGTATGTTGATCCTACCTATCCAGGAAAATGGGAGAGCTTTCTATTTTCTGATATCCTTTTCAATTTCTTTTTTCAATGATTTAAAATGTTTATCAAACAGATTTGTTACTTATTTGGTTATAGTTTCACCAAGATATTTAATTCTATTTGCAGCTATTATAAAAGGTGATGTTTCCCTTATTTCTTTTTCAGCTCTTTTATCTTTGGTATATAGGAGGATACTGATTTCTTTGAGTTAACCTTATATCCAGTAACCTTGCTGAGGGTGTTTATCAGCTGTAGAAGTTCCCTGGCAGAATTTCTTCTAGTTTTTCCATTTTTGTGCAGTATGATTTTCAAAGTATGACCTGATAATTCTCTGGATTTCCTGGGTGCCTATTGTTATCGCTCTGCTTTTATTTCTGATTTTGTTAATTTAGATTCTCTCTCTCTCTCTCTCTCTCTCTCTCTCTCTCTCTCTCTCTCTCTCTCTCTATCTTTCTCTTGGCTAGTTTCGGTAAGGATTTATGTACCTCATTGACTTCTCAAAGGACCAACTCTTTGATTCATTGATTCTTTCTATTGTTCTTTTTGTTTCAATTGTATTTATTTCAGCTCTAAGTTTGATTATTTCCTTCCATCTACTCCTACAAGGTGAGTTTGCTTCTAATTGTTCTAGGGCTTTCAGCTGTACTGTTAGTTCATTTGTGTAGTATTTCTCTAGTCTTTTCATGTAGGCTTTTAGTGCTATGAATTTTTCTCTTAAGACTGCTTTCATTATGTCTCATAAGTTTGGGCATGTTGTAGATTCATTTTCATTAAATTCTAGGAAGATTTTGATTTATTTCTTAATTTTTTCCCTGACCCAGAGGTAGTTCAGTTGAGAGATGTTTAGTTTCTATTAGTTGGTAGGCTTTCTGTGATTTTTGATATTTTTGAGCTCTAACTTTAGACTTTTATGATCCGGCATGGTACAAGGAGTTATACCCATTTTGTTGTATCTGTTGATATTAAGATCTCACCCAGTTGAGCTATACTAACTTTCAGTATAAATTTGAACTTAAAGTCTTGTGATTTTTAGTCCAGCTTATGTCCAGTATTCCTTTTTCTTTTTTGTGCAATATTAGGTCAACATGAGTCAGAAAACAAATTCTGCTTACTCTTTTCAAGATAGCAGAGCAAGAAGACAGTGTCACTAAAGTTCCAATGCTTATTAAAAACAAACTTTTCTGACCTCCATGTCAAAATGATTTAATTATTAACAAGACTCTAAAGATCATTAAAATCAGGCTTCTCTGACCTCTACCTCAAAGAACAATTAATTATTAACTAGATTTTAAAGTTCAATAAAATTCAAACTTTTTTAACTCCTGTATAAAAAAAATGATGATCTAGCTAGTAGCGAGATACCAAAGATTATCAAAATCACATTTTTTTCTGATTTCTACATCAGAAAATGATGATTTAATTATCAACTAGATTCTAAAAATCAATAAAATCAAGCTTTTCAGATCTCTGTCAAATTTACTTTATAATTATTAATTTAATTTCTTTAGAAATTCTTATTGAAATTCATACTTTCCTTCAATGTCAATGTGTAAGGTCAGTATTGAATCATAGTACACAGTGATGGTTGGTGGATGCAAAAGGACTGAGTGTTTCATGAAGGGAAAAGTGTAGGATGAAGTCTCAAATCTTGGATCTACTGATAGTATTCTTTGTGTAGTCAAAGCAACGAACCTCCAAGGCTCTTCTTTAAATTCCTAGAGGGTATGATTTTGGCTTAGACAAAAAATGTAGAAAGAATAAGAAAGATATTGTAGTGGACATTTCATGAAAATCTACAGAATCTTTGTAAAATGATTTATAATGTATTATATACTTTTAAAAGAGAATTAACCACGTTTAGAGATCCTAGGAATATCTGCTCAGTCAATTTAGAACAAATACGAAGACATCTTTGTAAATCAAGGATCTTGCTTGTTATTATAATTAGAATGATATATATTATTTCACTGATATTTGAATCTTTATGATGATAGTTTTTTTAATTTTATCCTGCACACTCTGGCCATTTTAAATTATGATTTCGAACATCTCTGAGCATCCAAGATTTATGAAAGCCACAGAAATTGCTTCTTTATTGGATAGTAATTCTTTTATCCTTAAGAATTAGAGAATTGTGATGACTAACTTTATGTGAATTGACATAAGCTAGAGTTATTTGATGGCAGGGAACCTCAGGTGAGAAAATGCCTTCATAAGATCTGGATGTAGGCATATTTCCATTAATGATTAATGAAGAATGACTCAGTTCATTATAGGTGCTGTCATTCATGGGCTGTTGGACATGAGTTCTATGAGAATGTAACCTGAGCAAGCCATGATGATCAAGCCAGTAAGCAGTATCCCTCTATTGCTTCTGCATCTGATTCCAGAATCCTGCAGTTGTTGAATTTCTGTTCTTACTTCTTAAACTATGAATAGTGATGTAGAAATGTAAGTCAAAAAAACCATTTTCTCCAATTTTATTTTTTGTTATGGTGTTTCACCAAAGCAATTGTAATGCTAATTAAGACAAGAATAAATACAACAGAACAACTTCTGCATAGGAATTGATAAAGTCAAAAACCCACAGTTCTTCCTTTTTATTTTGTACACAATTGTCTAATATTGTTTCTGTGCTCAGTTTACCAAAGTAGATTCATTACTGGAGTGAGGAGGACAATATCAATATTTTTCTTTAAGAAGTTGTATGACTGATAGCTTTGTGTTTTCTTTTCTTTTTGTTTGTTTTTTGTAGATACATTTTTATTATGAATAAAGTCATATTTCTAATTGATGTATAGCCTTTCTCTCTTCCCCCTCCCTCTCCTTCCAGTTACTCTCTCTTCTTCATATCACTTTATCTCTTCTCCAGCTAGGGCAAGAGATCCCAAGATCTCAAGGTGGCTTAGTTCAGCATCCACTCCAGGAAGATTTGCTTTCCTCACCTTAACATCCAGATTGGGTCCAAGTGTTCCTCTGTAGGAAATGGGCACAAAGGTGGAGTCCAAAGTATTTCAGATCCCAAACTGTTCAGTGGTTGTGGTTTGCATCCTGGACAAGCTTTGTTTTTGTTTAGAGTCCACTAATGAGTGTGTACATCCCTTGTTTATCTTTCTGGGTTTGTGATACCTCACTCAGGAGGATATTCTCCATATCCATCTGTGGTGGAAATTTTCTCTGTATGATGTAAATAAAGTAACTGGTTTGGCCTCTGCACAGCAATGTAGAAGTGGGTGGGGAATCATAGGACAGGCAGGTAGGAGAAGGGCGAAGTTAGTCAGTCTCCAACTGACCCCCAAAGAAGACAGATATGTAAGAAATACAAGTGAGCCATGGGCTGGGCCACTTGGTGGACAGATTAATTGAAATGGGTTGATTTAAGATGAAAGAGCTAGCTAGTAATGTGCTTGAGACATGGGCCAAACAGTATGAAGCTAATATAAGAGACTGATTCATTTCTTTGGAGGACAAAAACCACCGTGGGCCAGGTACCAACCTGCAGTCCAAATGGGCCAGGGAAACCTTCTACAACAGATGGCATCCCAACATGGGTCCAACACCCACATAAAGCCTGAGAAAGTTCAAAAACTTAAAAAGCGTTTTAGATCACTGAAACAGAGCCAAAAGCGGCTCTCTGAATTGCATATTTGAATTGATTTGTGGTACAGAGACGGTGCGGTGTTCAGGTGGGAATTTAAAAATGGTGTGTCCACGGCACACAGCTTAAACCCATAGGTTTCACAGAAGGCTTGGCATTAGTGTGATTGATTTAATGTTTCTACTTACACTGAACAGAAAGAAAACAGAGTCAAAAATGTTTTTTTTTTCTGGTAGCAGCATTTCCTGAGTCTGCTCTGTTTGCTGGCAATGAGAAAGATGCAGCAGGCACCTCCACCATATTGAAAAGCCACCAAAAGGGGCAGAGTCAGCAATTAAAATCTGTTTATAAGAATATGTTGCTTGGGAAAAGAGTTTCTGTTTTTGTCTCCACAGAAGATCAAAACCTGTGGATTGGATCCAGGCAAATGAGGTTTCATTTGCTAAGGTCACCTGAAAATTCTCAGCTTCTAAGATGCCAGTTGAGGTGATCCAGCCACAAGACCCCATGAGATTGCCATCATCCTTTGTCAACAGGAAATAGTAAAAGAGAGAAAGCTACGTGCAATTTCCCAAAAATATTGCTTATTAATGTTTGTTTTCATTATAAATGGTTAATGGTCATAGTAAATCTCTTTCAAAAAAGGGAGGGAGAATATGATATAATAATGATTAAACAAGATAAGTGGATTTTGATTTATTGATATAAATTTAAGATCAATTTTGTAATGATGTATGTATTTTTCTACGCTTGATTAAGGTATGATGCTGATGTAACTCATTTAAAATTATAATGTGTAACTGAGAAATGCAGATTAATAGTTATCTATAATAACCAAACTTATAGTCATGTTAGTTAGGTATTGTAGGTATGCAAAGATATATTTCAATTAGATAGGTAGTCTTCAAATACTTCAAAGACATACAGAATATGGCATTTAAAATATTTTAAGAACTTAGACTTTTCTGGACCATGAGACAGGTCTGCTCCTGGCAGCACCAATGTATTTCAAGAAAGTGATAGGCATTGAAGAAATTTCATGTGGAATTTACTTTGTGGCAACAGTTAGCCACTGGACAAGAAACTGTTCTGGTATTGACTGCTTGATAGTATGCTGTATAAACTGGACATGCAGGTTCCATAGGAAATTGACCTATGAACTTTGGCAGAACAGGCTGAGATGGTACTTCAGGTTCCTGCTTTGCAGAAAAAAATTGCCAGATATTCTTCAGGATACAAGGAGAAGTGACTGATGGATTGTGTCAGATTTCCTACATCACCGAAAGGTATGCCAGAGACTTTGGGCCTATAGGCTGAAGATGGATACCCCAATGTTACAAAAGAACTTTGGGTGACTGTCCAGGCACACAAGTGTCATCTCTGTTATTTTCTAGACTTTGGAAGTTGTTTGCACTTCCTGTTTATTTGGATAATATTATACTATATCCTTCTGTGATCTTTGATGTGGTTGAAGGTTGAATAATTATAGGTATAGTTCTTATTAGTTTAAAAGGTATATTAGATATAAAACTTTAGACTCACAATAAGGTAGATAATGGAATATTCTCTTTAGTTTTGTGAATACAAATAGACTAGATATTGTGACTGTAATTCCTGCTTGAGAGCTGTTCTGTTGTAATTTTGCTATATGGAAATTGAAACTTTCCTTTTTGATGAGACAGAAAAGAGGAAGTGTGGCAGAATGTTCTCTGTATGCTGTAAATAAAGGACTGTTTTGGCCTATGTGCAGCACTGTAGAAGAGGGTAGAGAATCAGAGGAGAGACAGGTAGAAAGAGGGTGGAGTTAGTCAGTCTCCATCTGAATCCTGGAGAAGAAGGATGTAAGAAATACAGGTGAGCCATGGGATAGGCCACAAGGCAGACAGATTAATGGAAATGGGTTGATTTAAGATGGAAGAACTAGCTAATAATGTACTTGAAACATAGGCCAAATAGTATGAAGTTAATATAAGTGTTTGATCACTTCTTTGGGGGTAAATGCCGCCACGGACCAGATACAAACCTCTGGCCCCAAACGGGCCAGGAAAAATCTTTACAACACTCATTCTTCATTTGGAATAACAGAAAAGCTAGGACTGCCAAAACAATTTTGCTCAACAAAAGAACCTCAGGAGGCTTCACTATCCTGAATTCAAGTTATACTATAGAGCTACACGAGTAAAAAACAGCCTGGTACTGGCATAAAAACAGAATTGTGGATCAATGGAATTAAATTGAGTATCCAGATATTAACCCAAAAACCTATAAAAGCCTGATCATTTACAAAGAAACCAAAACATTCATTGGAAAAAATATAGTATCTTTAACAAATGGTGTTGGTATACCTGAGTGGTAATGTGTAGAAAAATGCAAAAACAAAAAACAAAAAAAAAAACAAGCCTATGACCCTGCACAAAACTCAAATTGAAGTGGATCAAAAACCTTAACATAAACCAAGCCACACTAAACTTGATAAAAAAGAAAGTGGGAAATAACTTCTAATACAAGGCACTACTGATGGCTTCCTATATATAACAGCAGTGCCACAGACATTAAGAACAACAAACAATAAGTGGGACTTCCTGATACTGGGGAGCTTCTGTAAAATCAAGGACACCACAGTCACCAAGACAAAAATGACAGCCTACAGAATGGGAAAAGATTTCCACCAACCCTACAAGTGATAGAGGACTGATCTCTAAAATATATGGAGAACTTAAGAAACTAGAGCCCCAAACCTTGAATAACACAATCAAAAAATGGGACTCAGAACTAAAACAGGAATTCTCAGTAGAAGAATTACAAATGGCTGAAAGGCACTTGAAAAAGTGCTCAACATCTTTAGCCATCAGAGAAATATATATCAAAACAACTTTGAGATACCACCTTACACCTGCCACATTTGCTATGCTGGAGAGGATGCAGAACACAGGGAACACTCCTCCCTTGTTGATGGGAGTGTAAACTGGTTCTGACACTCTGGAATGCAGTATGGCAGTTTCTCAAAATAGTGGGAATGCATCACCCCAAGGATTCAGCAATTCTACTACTGAGCATACACCCTCAAGATACACATTCACACTACAAAGACATTAGCTCAACTATGCTTATAGTATCATTATTTATTATAGCAAGAACCTGGAAACAACCTAGATGCCCTTCAACTGAAGAATGGACTAACAAACTGTAGTACATCTACACAATGGAGTACTACTCAGCAGTAAGAAAAATATGATATTCTAAAATTTGCAGGCAAATGAATGGATTTGGAGAATATCATGCTGAGCTAGGTATCACAAACTGAGAAAGATAAGAAAGGTATGTACTCCCTCATTAGTGGACTCTAAACAAACTAGCAAAAAGCAAAGCATGTCCAAGCTGCAAACCACAAACACTGAACAGCTTGAGATCTAAAACACCTTGATCAGGTCTTTGGATCCCACTCACTCCAGAGGAAAACCTGACCAGTCTTGATGTTAGGGTGGGTAAAGAAAGCAAATCTGTCAGGAGTGCATGATGAACTAAGCCAAATTGGGACCTTGAGACCTCCTGCCCTTACTGGGGAAGAGATAAGGAAATGTGGACAACAGAGAGTGACTGGAAGGGATGGGAGAGGGAAAGGAGCTTAAAGAAGGATATACAGGGATAAATAATATGACCATATTCATAATAAAAAAGGAAAAAAGACTTTTATAAATATAAAAGCATAAATGTTTGAAGAAGTAAAAAAAATTGCCAGTCTGGGGATTACTATATTCCATTAATTATTTAGATTACAAAATAAGAAAAAATTACACCCCAAAAAGTACAAATCAGGAGAGATAGATTGAAGACAATTAATAATTTTCAAAAATTGCTAAGAGATATTGCCAATTTATGACCTACTATTAGAATGAAAAATGACAGGCTGGGTAATTTGTTTAAAATCATAAATGGATTTAGGGATTTAAGTAGTCTTAGAGAATTGTCTCCTGAATCTGAGACTGGCTTTGGTAGAGAAGAAATTACAGGGTGCACATGTGGATTATGTGTATTAAACCTTAATTGCATTTTTGTTATCTTGCCCTCTAAGCATTCTCCTACAAAAATTTTAATGCAAATGGAAAATGTAATGTTGAAATGTATATTTCAGCCAAATAAACTGAGAAAATTTCTATGGACATATGTGAAAAAAATCTTAATTAATTTTTACAAGAAAATTAAAACTTAATTGACACAACAGAATTGTATGTTTAACTAATGAAGAAATTGATTCATTATGGGTAGAAGGTGGACCTTGTCAAGGAGCCTGCAGTAATTTTTGAGAGATATTGACAACAAATATCCACAAAGCAAAAACAATTAAATTTTTAAAAAAACCCAAAAACTAATATGATTTTTTGTCATGTCGTATGAGATAAACCAATTTCTGGAGACCCTACATTTTGTACCAATGCATGAAAATCAGGAAAGGCATGTTAAAAAATCAGAAAATATAAGTAAAGTGTCTTAAAGCCCTTATAATTCTGCTTAAAAGTCACATTTTATGTAATCTTGATTGTATTAATGCCTTTTGCAGAATCTTTTAACAGTCAGTGACTCTCAGTATGCAAAAAAAGTTGTTTAGCAAATTGAAACTGCTGATTTTATTAATGATGACTCAGAATTAACTTCAATGTTTACAAGAAATAAACAATTTACAATTCTGTTACAAGAAATACCCAGGAGTAGAAACCATCCCGTTTATATAACATGTATTTAATCCATATGAGTCTGCCAGGTCCTTTCATACAAGATAATGATAAAGTTGATAAATTATTAATAGAAAACATACTAGAGGCCTCAGAGTTTTATTTAAAAACCATCACGTCAATAGCAAAAGTTTAAAAAATGATTTTTCTATCACTTGGCAACAAGCCAAAGAAATTATAAAAAGATGTCCCACCTGTTCCTTCTATAACCAAACTCTACAGTTAGCAAAAAGTAATTCTAAAGGTATACATAGAAATGAAATCTCACAGATGGATGTATTTTATTTTACATAATTGGAAAACTGAGATATGTATGTCATAAAATAGATATGTTTTTAAAATTTCAAGGAGAAATTGCTAACCTTAACCCTAACCCTAACCCTTGTATAACCTTATTCAAGGTCCCTTCCCCCTCCCATCACATCTGGTCATTCTTTATTCTCCATAATTTCCCATCCCCTCCCTGGGAAGGCAGCAGGCTGTCCCAAGATCCCACTGTCTCAATATTGCTTAGTTCAGTCTCCACTCCTGGCAAATCCAGTTTTATCATCCCAACCTCAAGACACAGTCAGGTGTTCCTCTAGGGGGAGTGGGATCGAAGGAGTCAGTCCAGGGTGTTTCTGATCCCAAGCTGTTCAGTGGTTGTGGTTTTCAGCTTGGGAATGCTTTGCTTTTCTCTGGTTTGTTTGTTTAGAGACCACTAATGAGTGAGTATATCCACTGCTTATCTTTCTGGGTTTGTGATACCTGACTCAGGAGGATATGCTCCAATTTCATCCATTTGCCTGTAAATGTTTGGATATCACTAATTCTTACTGCTGATTAATACTCCATTGTGTATACGTACCACAGTTTGTTAATCCATTCTTCAGTTGAGGGACATGTAGGTTGTTTTCAGGTTCTTGCTATTACAAATAACACTGTTGAGAACATAGTTGAGATAATGCCTTCGGAGTGTAACTATGCATCTTTAACGTATACACCCAGAAGTGGTATTGCTGTGTCCTTGGGGAGATTGATTCTCAATTTTCTGAGAAACTGCCATATTGCATTCCAAAGTGGCTAAACAATCTTACCCTCCCACCAAAAATGGAGGAGTGTTCCCCTTGCTCTGCATCCTCTGCAGCATAGGTTGTCCTCTGCATCTTTTATCTTAGCCAATCTAACAGGTGTTAGGTGGTATCTCAAAGTTGTTTTGATTTGCATTTCTCTGATGGCTAAAGATGATGAGCACTTTTTCAGGTGCTTTTCAGTCATTTGTAATTCTTCTGCTGAGAATACCCTTTTTAGAACTGAACCCCATTTTTTGATTGGTTTATTAAAGGTTTTAGGCTCTAGATTCTTGAGTTCTTTATATATCTTAGAGATCAGTCCTCTATCATTTGTAGGGACGGTGAAAATCTTTTCCAATTCTGTAGGCTGTCGTGTTGTCTTATTGACAGCCTAAAGAATGGGAAAAGAAAAGCTTCTCGGCTTTACAGAAGCTTCTTAGCTTCAGGAGATCCCACTTATTGATTGGTGATTTTAATGTCTGTGCTACTGGTGGTGTTATATTTAGGAAGTGGTTGCCTGTGCAAATCATACAAGTGTATTTCCCACTTTCTTTTCAATCAAGTTTAAAGTGACTGGGTTTTGTTGAGGTCATTGATCCAAGTGGATATGAGTTTATTGCAGGGGGACAGGCTTTGATCTATTTGCATTTTTGAACAAACTACCATCCAGCTATGCTAACACCATTTGTTAATTATACTATCTTTTTTCCATTGAATATTTTGGGCCTCTTTGTCAAAGATTAGGTATTCATAGATATTTGGGTTATCTGGATCCTCAATTCTATTCCATTGATCCACAAGTCTGTTTTTATGACAATACCAGACTGTTTTTTATTACTGTAGCTCTATAGTATAACTTGAAGTCAGGGATGGTGATGCCTCCTGAGGTTCTTTTGTTCAGCAAAATTGTTTTGGCATCCTGGCTTTCCTGTTATTCCAAATGAAATTGAGTATTGTTCTTTCAAGGTCCAAAAAATATTGTGTTGGGATTTTGATGGGCAGTGCATTGAGTCTGTAGATTGCCTTTGGTAGAATTGCCATTTTTACTATGTTGATCCTACCAATCCAGGAACATGGGAGAGCTTTCCATTTTCTGATATCCTCTTCAATTTCTTTCTTCAGTGATTTCAAATTTTTGTCAAATAGGTCTGGTACTTCTTTGGTTATACTTACTCCAAGGTATTTAATACTATTTACAGCTATTATGAAGGGTAATGGTTCCCTTATTTCTTTTCCAGCTCTTCTGTCTTTAGTGTATAGAAGGGCTACTGATTTCTTTGAGTTAATTTTGTATCCTACTACATTGCTGAAGGTGTTTATCAGTTGTAGCAGTTCCTTGGAAGAATTTTGTGGGTCACTTATTTATATAATCATATCATCTGCAAATAGAGATAGTTTCACTTCTTCTTTTCCAATTTGCATCCCCTTAATCTCCTTTCATTCTCTTATTTATTTAGCTAAAGCTTTGAGAACTATATTGAATAGATAAGGGTAGAGAGGACATCCTTGTCTAGTTCCTGATTTTAGTTGGATTGCTTTGAGGTTTTCACTATTAAGTTTGATGCTGGCTGTGAGTTTAATGTTAGTCGCTTTTTTAATATTTAGGTATTCTCCCTGTATTTCTGATATCTCCAGGGCTTTAATCATAAAGGAGTGTTGGATTTTGTCAAAGGCTTTTTCAGCATCTAAGGATATGATCATGTGGTTTTGTTCCTTTAGTTTGTTTGTATGATGGATAACATTTATGGTTTTTCTTTTTTTTCTTCATTTATTTTGTATTTATCAAGAAAAGCAGTAAAATGTATTTAAAATGCTGATAAGTTAAAAATAACTATAAAGAAGATAGAAATCATAAGCATGACTTCTCAAGGGTGATAATGCAACTAAGATTGCTACACTTATATTTACTTTGTGTTCAGCTTTCCCTCTGAAATTTTTTTTTCCATCCCTGTATATCCTTATTCAAGGTCCCTTCCCCCTCCTGCCACATCAGGTCATTTTCTCTTCTCCACAATTCCCCATCCCCTCCCTGGGCAGACAGGAGACAGTCCTATGGTCCCATTGACCCACTGACCCAATGACCCAATGACCCAATAATGCTTAGTTCAGTCTCCACTCCTGGCAAATCCAGGTTTGTCACATCTCTCTCAGGAGTGAGTCAGGTGTTCCTATAGTTGGAGTGGGATCCAAAGGGTCAGTCCAGGGTGTTTCTGATCCTAAGGTGTTCAGTGGTTGTGGTTTGCAGCGTGGGCATGCTTGGCTTTTTTTCTTGTTTGTTTGTTTAGAGACCACTAATGAGTGAGTACAACCCCTGCTTATCTTTCTGAGTTTGTGATACCTCGCTCACGAGGATATTCCCCAAATCTATCCATTTGCCTGCGAATTTTCGGATAACATTTTTTCTTACTGCTGAGTAGTGTTCCATTGTGTAGATGTACCACAGTTGGTTAATCCATTCTTCAGTTGAGGGACATCTAGGTTGTTTCCAGGTTCTTGCTATTACAAATAATGCTGCTATGAACATAGTAGAGTTAATACCTTTGGAATGTGAATGTGCCTCTTTAGGGTATACACCCAGAAGTGGTATTGCTGGATCCTTGGGGAGATTGATTCTCAATTTTCTGAGAAACCGCCATATTGGATTCCAAAGTGGCTGAACAAGCTTACAATCCCACCAACAATGGAGGAGTGTTCCCCTTGCTCCATATCCTCTCCAACACAGGCTGTCATCTGTGCCTTTTATCTTAGCCAATCTAACAGGTGTTAGGTGGTATCTCAAAGTTGTTTTGATTTGCATTTCTCTGATGGCTAAAGATGAAGAGCACTTTGTCAGGTGCCTTTCAGTCATTCGTAGTTCCTTTGCTGAGAATTCCCTTTATAGATCTGAACTCCATTTTTTGATTGGGTTATTCAAGGTTTTGGGCTCTAGATTCTTGAGCTCTTTATATATCTTAGAAATCAGTCCTCTATCACTAGTAGGTTTGGTGAAAATCTTTTCTCATTCTGTAGGCTGCCATTTTGTCCTATTGACAGTGTCCTTGGCTTTGCAGAAGCTTCCTAGCTTCAGGAGATCCCAATTATTGATTGTTGGTCTTAGTGTCTGTGCCACTGGTGTTATATTTAGGAAGTGGTCACCTGTGCCAATTCATAGAAGTATATTTCCCACCTTCTTTTCTATCAAGTTCAAAGGGGCTGGGTTTAAGTTGAGGTCTTTGATCCACTTGGATTTGAGTTTTGTGCAGGGTGACAGTCTCGGATCTATTTTCATTTTTCTACACACTTCCATCCAGCTATGCCAACACCATTTGTTAAATATACTATCTTTTTTCCATTGAATGTTTTGGGCACCTTTGTCAAAGATCAGGTGTTCATAAGTTTTTGGGATAATGTCTGGATCCTCAATTCTATTCCATTGGTCCACAAGTCTGTTTTTATGCCAGTACCAGATGGTTTTAGTGCTGAATTCTACCAGACATTCAAAGAAGAATTACTACCGTTACTCCTCAAACTATTTCACACAGTAGAAACTGAAGGAATATTGCCAAATTCCTTTTATGAGGCCACAATCACCCTAATTCCCAAGCCACTCAAAGACACAACAAAGAAGGAGAATTACAGACCAATTTCCCCCATGAATATTGATGCGAAAATTCTCAACAAAATTTTGGCAAACCGTATATAACAATGTATAAAAGATATCATCCACCATGACCAAGTAAGCTTCATCCCAGAAATGCAGGGCTGGTTCAACATACGAAAAACTGTAAATGTTATCCATCATATAAACAAACTAAAGAAACAAAACCACATGATCATATCCTTAGATGCAGAAAAAGCCTTTGACAAAATCCAACACTCCTCTATGATTAAAGCCCTGGAGAGATCAGGAGTACAGAGAGAATACTTAAATATAATTAAGGCGATTTACAAGAAGCTGACAGCCAGTATCAAACTTAATGGAGAAAAACTCAAAGAAATCCCACTAAAGTCAGGAACTAGACAAGGATGTCCTCTCTCCCCTTATCTATTCAATATAGTTCTCGAAGTTTTAGCTAAAGCAACAAGGGAACAAAAAGAGATTAAGGGGATACAAATTGGAAAAGAAGAAGTGAAGCTATCTTTATTTGCAGATAATATGATTGTATAAATAAGTGACCCACAAAATTCTTCCAAGGAACTGCTACAACTGATAAACACCTTCAGCAATGTAGTAGGATACAAAATTAACTCAAAGAAATCAGTAGCCCTTCTATACACTAAAGATAGAAGAGCTGAAAAAGAAATAAGCGAACCATTACCCTTCATAATAGCTGTAAATAGTATTAAATACCTTGGAGTAAGTTTAACCAAAGAAGTAACAGACCTATTTGACAAAAATTTGAAATCACTGAAGAAAGAAATTGAAGAGGATATCAGAAAATGGAAAGCTCTCCCATGTTCCTGGATTGGTAGGATCAACATAGACAATCTACAGATTCAATGCACTGCCCATCTAAATCCCAACACAATATTTTTTGGACCTTGAAAGAACAATACTCAATTTCATTTGGAATAGCAGGAAAACCAGGATTGCCAAAACAATTTTACTCAGCAAAAGAACCTCAGGAGATATCACCATCCCTGATTTATGGTTTTTCATATGTTAAACCAACCCTGCATTTCTGGGATGAAGCCTACTTGGTCATGATGGATGTTATTTTTTATATACTGTTGTATATGGTATGCCAAAATTTTGTTGAGAATTTTAGCATCAATATTCATGAGGAAAATTGTCTGTTTTTCTCCATTGTTGTGCCTTTGAGTGGCTTGTGTATAAGGGTACTTGTGGCCTCATAAATGGAATTTGGCAATATTCTTTCAGTTTCTAATGTGTGAAATAGTTTGAGGAGTAATGATAGTAATTCTTCTTTGAATATCTGGTAGAATTCTGAACTGAAACATTCTGGACCAAGGCTTTTCTTTTTGGGGAGGCTTTTAATGACACCTTCAATTTCCTTAAGGGTTATAGTCCTGTTTAGGTAATGAGTAGGTAATCATAGATGGTACCTGTCCAGAAAGCTGTCCATTTTTTCTAGGTTTTCCATATTTTGTGGAATACAGATTTTCAAAGTATGATCTGATAGTTCTCTGGATTTCCTGGGGGTCAGTTTTTATGTTCCCCTTTTCATTTCTGATTTTGTTGATTTCGACACTCTCTGTTTTTTTATTAGTTTGGCTAAGCGCTTATCTATGTTGTTGATTTATCAAAGAACCAATTCATACATTCATTGATTCTTTGTATTGTTTTTTTGTTTCAATTGTATTGATTGCAGTTTTAAGTTTGTTTGTTTCCTGCCATCCTCTCCCTCTAGGTGAGTTTCCTTCTAATTGTTCTAGTGCTTTCAGCTGAGCTGCTAGATCTCTAGTGTAGGGTTTTTCTAAGTTTTTCATATAGGCATCTAGTGCTATGAATTTTCCTCTTAATACTGCTTTTATTGTGTCCCACAAATTTGGGTACGTTGTGGATTCATTTTCATTAAATTCTAGGAAAACTTTGATGTCTTTCTTAAATTCTTCCTTTACCAAGAGGTAGTTCATCTGAGTGATGTTTAGTTTCCATGAGTTGGTAGGGTTTCTTTGATTTTTGATGTTGTTCCCCTGGATGTCTGATATGTTACAAGGGATTATTTCCATTTTTTGTATCTGTTGATATTTGCTTTATGACCAATTATGTGGTCAGTTTTGAAGAAAGTTCCATGAGGAGCTGAGAAATATGTATATTCCTTTGCATTTGGGTGGAAGGTTCTGTAGATATCTATTAAATCCATTTGCATCATAACCTCTTTTAGACTCCTTATTTCTCTGTTGAGTCTCTGTCAGCCTGACCTATCCAGGGTTGAAAGTGGGGTATTGAAGTCTCCCACTATTAGGGTGAGAGAATTGATGTGGGATTCAAGCTTTAGCAGTGCTTCTTTTCCATAGATAGGTGCCCTTATATTAGGGGCATAAATATTCAGGATTGAAATCTCCTCTTGACCAATTTTTCCTGTGATGAATATGTAATGACCATCTTGGTCTCTTTTTAGTGCTTTTAATTTAAAGTCTACTTTGTTAGATATTAGGATGGAAATCCCAGCTGGTTTTTTAGGACCATTTGACTGGAAAATCTTTTCCCAACCCTTTAAGTCTGTGTCTCTCTTTGTGGTTGAGATGTGTTTCTTGTAGACAACAGAAGGATGGCTTCTGTTGTTGTATCCATTTTGTTAGTGTGTGACATTTTATAGGAGAGTTGAGTCCATTGATAATAAGGGATATTAGTGACCACTGATTGATATTTCCTGCTATTTTTGGTGCTAACTTGTTTGTATTGCCTTTCTCAGGATTATTCTTCTCTGGGGTTATTGATTGTTTGTGGCTTCATGGGTGTATCTGGGGTCCTTAGGTTGGAGTTTTTCCTCTAATACTCTCGATAGTGCTGGATTGGTAGATATTGTTTCAGTCTGACTTTGTCATGAAATATCTTGTTTACTCCATCTATGGTGGTTGAAAATTTTGCAGGGTATAGTATTCTAGTTTGGCAGCCATACTCTTTTAGCATCTGTATAACTTCTGAACAAGCCCTTCTAGCTTTCATCGTTTCCATTGAATAGTAAGGTGTTATTTTGATGGGTCTGCCTTTATAGGTAATTTGGCCCTTTTCATTTGCAGCTCTTAAAATTTTTCTTTATTCTGTATGTTTTGTGGCTTGATTATTTTCTTGCATGCTGACATTTTTGGGGTCATATGTATTTGATGTTCTGTAAGCTTCTTGTATTTTATAGGCATTTCCTTCTTCAGGTTAGGAAAGTTTTCTTCTATGATTTATTGAATACTTTATCTGTACCTTTGAGCTGGTATTCTTCTCCTTCTTCTATTCCTATTATTCTCAAGTTAGGTCTTTTCATGGTGTCCCAGATTTCCTGAACATTTTGTGTTATGGATTTTTTGGTTTTAGTCTTTTCTTTGACTGATATATCTATTTGAGCTACTGAGTCTTCCATTTCAGAGATTTTCTCTTCCATCTTTTGAATTCTGTTAGTTATGCATGTGTCTCTGTTTCCATCTTTTTTCTTGAGGTTTTCTATTTCCATCTTTGCCTCATTTTGTGCCTTTTTATTGCTTCTATTTCAGTTTTTAGTCCCTGGCATGTTTCATTCATCTCTTCCAATTTTTTGCTTGTATTTTCTTCTATTTCTTTAAGGGAATTTTTCATATCTTCCCTGAGGACTTCAATGATCATCATAAAGGTATTTTTGGTGTTGCTTCCTTCTGTTTCCTTTTCATTGCTCAGTTCAGGTTTTGTAGTTGTAGGTCCACCACTTTATTCTGGGGTTACCTTGTTGTTCTTTATATATTATATATATTTTTGTACTGGCGTCTGCCCATGGCTTCAGTGGTTCACGATTAGTTGGCTCCCGGTGAGTTATGACAAGAGGGCTTGTGTGTCTTCTGTCACCTTTGAGCAAGGGGTCTGCTCAATCTCTGACTCTGCTCTGGGTAGGCTTCTGAATTTCAAGTCCTCATTTCTTCTCTGTTGGAGGAGTTGGAGGAGGGATGACAGCACAATTTCCCTTGTCTTAGCAGCAGCTAGGGGAACCCTGATAGCCAAAGTTTATCTCCGTGTGCTAAGGAATGTGTGGAGACATGCTCTACAGATAGAACTTGGTCTTGGAACCAGAACCTGATCAGAACACAATTTTTCCTGGCAGGAATTCAGGTGCTGGGGCCTGCTGACCTCATCTCACCTTTGTGTAGAGAGTCTCAGTCTGGCTTTCAGAGTCCTTAGTCCTTCTCTGTGGTAGCAGTTGGAGGCCAGGTGGCTGTGCAAGTTCCCTTGTCTTAGCAGCAGATGGAGGAATCCTGACAGCCAAAGTTTATCTCTGTCTGCTATGGAGTGTGTGGAGACATGCTCCACAGACTTTACCTGGTCCCTGAACCAGATGCTGTTTTCTTTTTAATGTTTTCTTTCCAGCAATAAATTATAAAAATACTTTGTTAGAAATTTCCTAAATGACAATATTATTTTGCTATGATTTTTTTCTAGTTCTTATAACCTTTTAAAACCTGGTTTTGAAAATAATTGATTTAATAACTTTGTTAAAAAAGTTTGTTTATAACTTACCTTACCTGATTTTAGCCAACCCATGTGAATTTAAATACTCACTGTCAATGATTTATATGTCAATATATGTGAAGTTTTAGTTGTTATCTGGATTAGTGTTTTCCATTTTTTTGACACTTTTATTTAAAAGGTTTTTTATATACCAACCACAATTCTCCTTCCTTTGCCACTCACTCACCCATCACCTTCATGACACCTCACCATACCATCCACTTTTCAAAAGAATAAGGCCTCCCATGCCAGTCAACAAAGTCTGAGATATCAGGTTGAGACATGACTAAGTTCCTATCCAATGTGTTAAGTTCAAACAAAATACTCTTTTAGAATGGGCTTCAAAAAGCCAATTTATGCACTAGGTATAAATCTTGGTCCCATTGCCAGATATCCTAACAACTGTTTAAACCATACAACTGTAATCTACATTTAGAGGATTCCACATTCAGTTCCATGCAGGTTCTCTAGTTATCCATCCAGAGTCAATGAGATCCCAGCAGTTCAGGTGAGCTGACTCTGTGGGTATCCCCATCATGATCTTTACCTCTGAGCTCTTATAATCTCTCCTCTGTCACTTCAACTGGAGTTGTAGAAGTTCCCTGGTGGAAATTTTGGGGTAATTTATACATACTATCATATCATCTGCAAAAAGCAAAAGTTTGACTTCTTCTTTTCCAATTTGTCTTTCCTTGATCTCCTTTGGTGACTTATTGTTTATGCTAGAACTTCAAGGCCTGACACCTGTCAGATTGGCTAAGATAAAAGACACAGATGACAGCCAATATCTTAGATCAGCTGTCTATGTGGATATTTTTATTATGATTTTGACATTTTTCTAATATAATTTCTCCTCCCTAATCCTATTTAATAAGAATCCTTTTGGAAGCATTAGTTTCCATGACCTCAAGCTTTACTATAGAAATCCAGTAATAAAACAGCTTTGTATTTGCATAAAACAGACATCTAGATCAATGAAATTGAACTTAAGAACCTGACATTAATTCACACACCTATGAACACCTAATTTTTGTCAAAAAAGTAAAAAATATATGATGAGAAAATAAATCACCTTCAACAAATGGTGCTAGCATAACTGAATGGTGGCAAACAGAAGAATGCAAATAGATCCATATCTATCAGCCTGTACAAAACTCAAATCTCAGTGGATTGATCTAAAGCCTCAATATAAACCCAGTTATACTTATCCCAAAAGAAAAGAAAGTGGCAAATAGCCTTGAATGCATTGGACAGGAGAATACTTTCTAAATATAATACCAGTTATATAGACACTGAGAATAACAATTAATAAATGGGACGTCCTAAAACTGATAATTTTAAGTAAGGCAGAGGAATCTGCCAGTAAAGACTAAATGAAAGCCTACAGAATGGGAAAAGAGTTTCACCAACCCTACATTTGACTGAGAGCTGATATCTAAATATATATACAAATCTCAAGGAACCAACTAATTGGAGATGGCTCTGGAGTCAGAAGCAGAAAAGACAAAAAAGCTATCCTAACAGTTGATGGTAGAGTATTATCCTGCCTAGAGACGCTGAGACACAGGGAAGGTGGCTATGACCCTGAAGAGGAGCCTTAAAGGAGTCAGAATATGACAAAAACATTTGAAGGAGACAGAGAACATGTGATTATTTAAGCCTTAAAACATTTTTCTAGTAGAATTATACTTAAAATTAGATTAATTTGATATAGTAACAGTTTGATATATAAAACAGTTTTGTGCTGCTTTCAAAGCAAGTCTGGGTTTTTAAAATATTTCTTCTTCTTTTCCTCCTTCTTTCTTTTTTTTCCTTGCTAGGCAAGTACCCTTCCAATGGTCTATATTCTTACCTCTTTCAGTATTATTTTTACTTGACAATAATTTGCAACTCAGTACTTTTCTCTGCTTGATAAAAATGGTTTCCTCTTTAGTTTACTCCATGTTCCCATTTCAATCAAATGTGAGAAATTTAGCAGACCTCATTCTCTAATTAACCAGAAGATCAGTATTCCTGTGGGCCTTATCAGAGAAACTCCATGCATTTTAAAGAATATTGGCACTGAAGATGGAAATTGCACTATCTCAGTTCTTCCTGGGTATGGTGGTTTAGGCAGTATATTTTTGACAAAGTCTCAGAATTCTAAGAAAAAGAACTCACAGTGGTTTGTTTATCTCTTTTTTCTTTTTTATTATGTATGAAGTCTCATTTTTTTTATCTATGTATCCCCTTGTTCAGTGTTCCTCTAGATCAGCTCCTCCTTAATTAGTTAAACTATTGAATATCAAAAGCATCCCCCACTTTGGAACTTGAATGTTTTGACATAATCCTTCTACAGATTTCCACAAATGACATCACCAACTCTACACAGCATCCTTAGGCCTTAAGAGTTTGTATTCACATTCTGGTTCCATCATGTAAATCTCATGTAAAAGAAAGTGGGAAGCCTGAAGGGGAAGAGAAGCAACACCAGAGAGAGGAAGCAAAGAGTCAGAAAGGAACAAAAGCACAAGTGTTTACAGCAGAAAATAGTCCAAAAAAGAGACTGCCAATGCCTACATAACTTCTCAAGTCAGTTCCAAGGGTTTCTATAAACAGGAAGGTCTCAGTAACTCTTTCATTTCAGTGTTCACCATATTTCATAATGATTATTTCTGGGAGTCTAAATGCATTACATTTTTTTAGGCAAGTAATTCAGTTCAACTCCAAACACAGTTTCAAATACACTGATATATTCTACAAATACTATCCAGTGGACTTATGCCAAAAGCAAGTCATTCCCTTGAAGAGTTAGATCCACCTCCACTCTGGCTCATCAACATATAAAATAAGACAAAGGGACACATACTGCTTCAAAGTATACTCTACATCCATGGTTAGTGCTAGACAAAAAATTAATGCCTAATATCACGTAGTCAATCAAAAGTAGCAGCAAGCTCAGGTTCCAGTCCTTATCCTGTGGATTCAACCTGCTTTCTCTCCATATCATAGAGGTGTATTAATTTAAACAGAGTCATCTTTACTCATAAAACAAAGAGAGGTTTGTCGGGTGTTTATTCTTGATAGTGGGTGTCATTTTTTTCTCTTAAAAACATGAAATAGAATAGGGTAAAAAACCTTGTTAGTTTTAGAGCCATTTACAATATTGTAGTGTGATTTCATTTATGTAAGGTATTAGTAAGCTTCCTCCTGCTGTTAGTGAGATATGAACCACACCTGTACATGTACTGCAAACACAACAGAAGCCATCAGTCTCCCCCAGGGAATTATCTAATATTTACCTGAAAAACAATTTTTATCTGGATTTCTGCTCCAACTCATTCTTTCAATTGATGTAAGCAAGCAGAGTGGGCCTGAGGTAGACATTATTACATACACCAGATTGTCACCACTACATTTGCCTTGGCTGTAGTCTTCCAATCCCTCTAAGATGTTCTTGGACTCCCTGAACAATATATGTGCTTTGCCACCGCTGCTCTCAGCTTCACAGGTGTGACTTTTAAATGGAGTCTATCAGTGAGATCCAAGCAAAAGAATGGGAATTGGTAGATCCACTGTCCAGCTGATATCTCAAATTCTTTTCCTAAGAATTTGACTCCAAATACTTCAGGGTTCAACAGTTGCATGGTGAACATTTACAAGCACATGTCACTTCCTACAGGGGATATGTGCATAGGCAGAGCTGGGGGCTCAAAGATTTCTGCAATTCAGACAATATCCATTAAGTCTTACTTTGCTATATGCCCTAAATGCCACAATAGCCTTGGCCCCTCTCCTGCGACACAATGAAAAAGAAAGTAGTTGATGTTATGGAACTTTTGAGCATAAAGGGCCAAAAGGAAAACAAGTCATGAAAACTTAATATTTATAAGTGAGAGAAGATATTTGTAAGAACTAAAGTGATTGGTCTAATATTAAGTCAACAAATAGTGCCCTCATGTCTAGCTCCAGCCTCCCTCTGCCTGTGTTGTCTTTCCAACACTGCGAGGTGTAGGAGTTCAGGTCCATACTTGAATTATTTGTTACAACAAATCAACGCATGCATAATATCTAACACTCAGTGCACAGAAAATAAAGAAAAATATTCAGTAGTTGAAAAAGTAATTCAAGGAACTAGAAATCAAAAAATCAAATAATCCAATTAAAAATTGGATACAGAGTTAAACAGAGAACTCTCAACAAAAGAATCTCAAATATTCAAAAGACATTTAAATAATTGTCCAATATCCTTAGCCATTAGGAAAAAAAGCAAAATCAAACACTGAGATAACATCTTACTCCTTTCAGAATGGGTAAGATCAAAAACACAGTCTATGCTGGAAGGGATGTGGGATAAGAGGACTACTTCTTCATTGGTGGTAAAAATGTAAATGTATATTTGTACATCCAATTTGGAAATTAGTATCGTCATTTCTCCAAAAATTGAGAATCATTCTACCCAACAAAACAGCAATACCACTATTGGGAATGTACCTAAAAGTTGAACATTTTCACACCTACGATAGTTGCTCATCTATGTTCATAGTAGCACTATTTATAATATCCAGAATTTGAAAACAACTTAGATGCTCTTCATCTAAAGAATTTATTAAAAATATGGTACAGTTACACAATAGAATACTGTTCAGCAGTAAATGGCATTCTGAAATTTGCAGCAAATGCATGCATCTAATAAAAAAATTCTGTCTGAGGTTACACAGCCCCAGAAGGAAAAATATGGCATTTATTCACTCATAAGTGGATTTTAGATGTAAAGTAAAAAATAACCAGGCGAAACTGAGCTTAAGTGAGCTGCAGCAAACTGGTAGACTTGAGTTTAAGTGAGCCTTAGCGAAGATGGAAGAAGCCTCAACTAAGGAAACTTCGGCAACTCCAAGGGAGGAAACTTCAGCAACTCCAACAGTGAAAACTCTGAGCATTACTGAGTCTGGGATCTCAACACAATTGTCGAGTGCGGAGGGATCATCAGCCTGCTGTGATACACACCCCAGGCTCACCTGAGTAGGGCGCCTAGACCTAAAAAAACAGTTGTTAATGCGGACCCAGAGGAAGAGACTAGCCTGGCCGAAACATGCGGAATAAAGCAGAAGCCATGAGTGTTTGATGCTGAGCTGCTCAAAATCCTTCAAAGCCAGCAGGAATGAAATACTGAGGTACAAGCGAGAAAAGTGGATCAATAGAATGAAAGAAAGAAGGCAAAAATACTACAGGAGATATAGGAGCAGCCAAAACCCTTTTCCCGGGCCAGAGAGGTCCTCCCAAAACACCAACACCAACCCTGACTCTGATCTTGGAGAAGCTCTGAAAGCCTTGAAGAAGCTCCAAGTCTCAACGGGGTATCATCAAAACCCAGATGACCTTTGGAATGATTTGGAAGCCTTTGAAAAGCTCCAACCCTCTCCTGGGTGTCAAAATACAGGAGACACTTCACAGGATTTCTGAGAATGTATCATATGGTTTGGCTTTCAGCTCACTCAGGCATCTGAAGATTTAACTTTTATTATCTTTTGTTTTTGACTCCCTTTAAGGGAGTTTCATATACCACTTTGTCTTAGCAGGTGCCTCTTTTAAAATTCTATCCAGCTTGTTTGTTGGGGTAAGGGTAGGTGGGCTTTACTATCCATCTATGATTGTTAATAATAAAGATTTTCTTGGAAATTAAAAAAAAAATAACCAAGCAATAATCTACAATCCCTGAGAAACTAGGTAGCAAGGAAGAACTAAAAGAAACTTCTATGTCACTCCCTTGAAGGGGAACAGAGATGATCTTCTGAGTAAATTAAAACCCTAAAAGAAAAGGGTAAGGGGAGGTGAGAAGAAAACATGAGATGTTCGAGTTGGAGAAGGGATAGAGAAGGATAACAACTTAAAATGTACCTCAAGAGAGTGAGCCTTTGTGAGGTTTTAGAGAAACCCAGTGATAGAGCAATACCCAGAAAACCACAAAGATGATCACAGTTAAGATTTCAAGCAATAAAGGAGAAGTTCCCTAAACTGAGCTTCCCCTACAATCAAGTTGATGACCAACCTAATTGTCATTACAAAACATTCATCCAGCAACTAATGAAAGCAGATGCAGAGATCCACAGCTATACACTGGGTCAAGCTGCTAGTCCACTCAAAGAGAAGGAGGAGACGTATAAGCAAAGGGGTGAAGATTATGAAGAGGAAACCCATTAAGATAGCTGACTGAGGTATTAGGAGCTCACTGACTTTGAGCTGACAGTTGAAGAACCTACATGGAATTGATCAAGGTCCTCTAAATATGAATGACAGCTGCATGGCATGGACAGTGTATGGAGCCTCTGGCAGTGGGACAGAATTTATTTCTAGAGCATGAACTGGCTTTTTAGAGCTTATTTTCTAAAGAGAAACACCTTACAAAGCCTTCATACTGGGGGAGGGGCTTGGTCCTACCTCATCCTGATATAGCAGACAGTATTAACTCACCCTGGGAGTTCTTACCTTCTTCGAGAAACACATAGATTAATGGGGTGGGAAGGAAACAGGGAGTGGGAAATGGGGTGGGGGTGAAAATGTAGTAGGTATGTTAAACAACTTTTAAATAAAAAGAAAAAAAAGAACTTAAGAAACTAGATATGAACAAGGATATTCATGAATAAAAATATGACTTTATTCACACTAAAAAAGAAAAAAAGAGACTAGATATATACCCCTCCTAAAAATTAAATTAAAAATGAGATACAGAGCTAAATAAAGAATTCTCAACAGAGGAATCTCAAATAGCCAGAAATTACTTAAAGAATTTCTCAACAAACTTGCAAGCAAGCAACTTCCAAAAAATGTAAGAAATGAAACAGCTGGATTCCTGAACTGTTGTTACTCAAGGTTCTTCTGCATTGTTCAAGCATCCATCTTTGGCCCATATGCCTGTCATATCAGACAGACTTTTCTGTGAAGCAGAATATTCTCAAACACCTTCCCATATTGTCTTGGCAAGTTTTCACAATTTTTATTTGTGTCTCCTGAGCTTGACCATTTTGAACATCATACTATTAACAGTCAAAGCAAGATACTTTGTTGCCCAGTGGCTAACTTTTGTCACAAAGAAGGTCAACTACATATGGAGGAATTTTTTGATGTCCATAATCTTCTCAGAAGTAAATTGTACTGCCAGGAGCAGATATCCCATTGTCATAAATAATAACCTATGTTATTACAATATCTTAAATGCCATATTCTATGGATCTTTGAAGTATTTGATAAAGGCCTGTGTATCTAAAATATATCTGATTATGAAAACATATCTAATATGACTATAAGTTTAATTGTAATATCTAACTACTAACTTGCATTTCTTTATATTCTAATTAGTTGATAATAATAAGTTTCATGGACTAGCAATTTGTATTACAGTCTTAGATAAAC
>PVIH01022973.1:0-25893 GCA_004025045.1 Sigmodon hispidus | reverse complement strand
ATAGGCCTGTTTAGGTAATTAATCTGGTCTTCATTTAATTTTGGAAGATGGTGCCTGTCCAGAAAGCTGTCCATTTCTTCTAGGTTTTCCATTTTTGTGGAATACAGATTTTCAAAATATGACCTGATAATTCTCTGTATTTCCTGGGGGTCTGTTGTTATGTCCCCCTTTTCATTTCTGATTTTGTTGATTTGGACACACTCTCTCTCTGTTTTTTGATTAGTTTGGCTAAGGCTTATCTATCTTGTTAACTTTCTCAAAGAACCAACTCTTAGATTCATTGATTTTTTGTATTGTTCTTTTTGTTTCAATTGTATTGATTTCAGCTCTAAGTTTGATTATTTCCTGTCGTCTACTCCTTCTAGGTGAGTTTGCTTCTAATTGTTCTAAGGCTTTCACCTGAGCTGTTAGGTCTCTAGTGTGGGATTTCTCAAGGTTTTTCATATAAGCGTCTAGCGCTATGAATTTTCCTCTTAAGACTGCTTTCATTGTGTCCCACAAGTTTGGATACTTTGTAGATTCATTTTCATTGAATTCTAGGAAGACTTTGATTTCTTTCTTAATTTCTTCCTTGACCCAGAGATGGTTCAGCAGATTTATGTTAAGTTTCCATGAGTTGGTAGGCTTTCTTTGGGTTTTGATGTTGTTGAACTCTAATTTTAGGCCCTGATGGTCCGATATGTTACAAGGGATTATTTCCACTTTTTTGTATCTGCTGATATTTGCTTTATGACCAATTATGTGGTCGATTTTGGAGAAAGTTCCATGAGGTGCTGGGAAATATGTATATTCCTTTGCCTTTGGGTGGAAGGTTCTGTAGATATCTATGAAATCCATTTGCATCATAACCTCATTTAGACTCCTTATTTCTCTGTTGAGGCTCTGTCTGGTTGATCTATCGAGGGTTGAAAGTGGGGTATTGAAGTCTCCCACTATTAGGGTGTAAGAATTGATGTGGGATTCGAGCTTTAGCAGTGTTTCTTTTACATATGTAGGTGCCCCTATATTAGGGGCATAAATATTTGAGATTGAAATCTCCTCTTAACCAATTTTTCCTGTGATGAATAAGTAGTGACCCTCTTGGTCCCTTTTTATTGCTTTTAGCTTAAAGTCTACTTTGTTAGATATTAGGATTGCAACCCTTGCTTGTTTCTTAGGACCATTTGACTGGAAAATCTTTTCCCAACCCTTTATTCTAAGCCTGTGTCTGTCTTTGCAGTTGAGGTGTGTTTCTTGTAGGCAACAGAAGGATGGCTTCTGTTGTTGCATCCATCTTGTTAGTCTGTGACGTTTTATAGGAGAGTTGAGTCCATTGATATTAAGGGAAATTAGTGACCATTGATTCATATTTCCTGCCATTTTTGGTGGTAATTTGTTTGTATTTCCTTTCTCTAGAGTATTCTTCTGTGGACTTATTGATTGTTTGTGATTTCATGGATGTATCTGGGGTCCTTAGGTTGTAGTTTTCCCTCTAATACTCTCTGTAGTGCTGGATTGGTAGATAGATATTCTTTCAGTCTGACTTTGTCCTGAAATACCTTGTTTACTCCATCTATGGTTATTGATAATTTTGCAGGGTATAGTATTCTAGTTTGGCATCCATGCTGTTTTAGCGTCTTTATAACTTCTGACCAAGCCCTTCTAGCTTTCATCGTTTCCATTGAATAGTCAGGCGTTATTCTGATGGGTCTGCCTTTATATGTGAGTTGACCCTTTTCTTTTGCAGTTCTTAAAATTTTTTCTTTGTTCTGTATGTTTTGTGTCTTGATTATAATGTGGTGCGCTGACTTTTTTTTGGGATCATATCTATTTCGTGTTCTGTAATCTTCTTGTATCTTTATAGGCATTTCCTTCTTCAGGTTAGGAAAGTTTTCTTCAATGATTTTATTGAAAACATTATCTGTGCCTTTGAGCTGGTATTCTTCTCCTTCTTCTATTCCTATTATTCTCAAATTAGGTCTTTTCATGGTGTCCCAGATTTCCTGAACATTTTGAGTTATGGCTTTTTTAGTTTTACTGTTTTCTTTGACTGATATATCTATTTGAGCTACTGAGTCTTCCACTTCAGAGATTTTATCTTCCATCTCTTGAACTGTGTTTGTTATGCTTGTATCTGTAGTTCCAGCTTTTTTCTTCAGGTTTTCTATTTCCATTTTTGCCTCATTTTGTGCCTTTTTTATTGCTTCTATTTCAGCTTTTATTTCAGCTTTTATTTCAGCTTTTAGTTCCTGGCATGTTTCTCTCATAGATTTGTTCATCTCTTCCAATTTTTTGTTTGTATTTTCTTCTATTTCTTTAAGGCTTTTTTTCATATCTTCTTTTATAGCTTTGATGATCATCATCTGGAAGGAATTTTTGGTGTTGCTTCCTTCTGTTTCCTCTTTATTGCTCAGTTCAGGTCTTGTATTTGGAAGATCGCCACTCTCTTCTGGAGTTACCATGTTGTCCTTTGTATTATTATGTAATTTTTTGCACTGATGTTTGCCCATGGCTTCAGTGGTTCACGATTAGATGGGTCCTGGTCAGTTGTGGCACTCAGGTTTGTGTGCCTCCTGTCATCTCTCTGGTTAGGGTCTGATTCGAGGTCGTGGTGGGTAGCCATGCAAATTTCCTCAGCCGGAGCTGTGGGTGTGGTGATGGGCAGAGTTTACCTGCCCCTGCTCCAGAGTGTATGGGACTCTGCAGACAGCACTTGGTCCCGGGAGCGAAACTGGAAGCAATGGGAGCTCAACTCTCCCTCCCAGGCTGGGATATAGGCGCTGAGGCCTGGTGTCCCCTCCTCACCTCTGGGTGGGGTCTGAATCTGCCCTTCAGAGACCCCTGTAGTTGGTTAGCTCAGTTCGAGGTTGTGGCGGGGAGCCATGCAAATTCCCTCAGCAGGAGCTGTGGATGTGATCAGGGGCAGAGTTTACCTGCCCCTGCTCCAGAGTGTGCTGGGATTCTTCAGACTAGTAGTTTACCTCTTAAGGCTGATAGCATTCCATTGTATTTGTCTTCCACATTTTGCTTACCTGTTCACCTGTCAGGAGATCCCTGAGTTGTTGAATCTCTTGGCTCTCGTGAACAATGCCTTTAAGAACAGAAGTGTGCATATTTAGATGTCAGTAAACCCATAAATTGGAAATACTGCCAGCTGAATATCTGTTTATTTCAACATTTACAAAAAGTCAGTAAGTGTGCTCTGAATAGTTCCATTAGCTTACAGTCAGATAGTACCATGCAACACAAAGCTTATTTTACTAAAAAATGCTGACTCTCTAATGTAACTTGTGGAATACTGTATTGAAAGTGAAAGGCAAAATGATTGGGAGGTTGTTTTCACACCATGGTGAAGTTGAATGATTTTAGGTTGAACTCCTATAAAGTCAAGGACCATCTGTTTTAAATGTCTCTTCAAGACCCTCCTATTAGCTCATTTTGACATCTGGGATTGTGTACTCTGAGGACCTATCACAGTGGGATATCCTGGCCATGAATACCACTGAACTCTGGCCCTGTGACCTGTGCTCTGTGTCATATTTAGGAATTGACTAGACATTCCAAAAAAAGAATCTGTTTGAATGAGATCATTTAATGTTGCTTCTCCAAGTGAAAATGCAGGATGTAAATTGTAACTGCAGGCTAAGATTTCTGAAAGTAGTGTGTTGTCGATGTATGTTGCATACAGAGCCAAGATTGGTTCCTTACCAGACAAGGAAAAAGTTATTATTTTGCTAATAATAACCAATAAAAGTTGTCTTATCTAGTGCCAGACACAGGTAGGCATTTGCACATATATTCTTGTATTGATCCCTACAGCAGCCCCGTCCCTAGGACATTTACTATTAATTCTACTTTCTTTTCTTTTTGGTGTAGAAACACAAGCTATTAACTTGCACTGTGTCACAAAAACTGCCCTGACTTAGTGCTCTTGGAACATAAGCAGAGTTGGGAAATAATGAACATTTGGAGCAGAAAAATCATAGTTGGAGAAAAGACCAGGAGTGGCTCTTGTGAACAGTGGCAGCTAGTCCTGTTGGTAAAGAAGGGGTAGCCCTAGGCCAAGTTTATGAAGGCACAGTTGAACACCACAGTGGGACACACACACACACAGGCATCAGGATGGTGGAAGAGCATAAATGGTACTCAGGGTAAGAGAGAAGACATCTTAGTCTTTTATATGGATGAGGGAGGAAAGGATTCTTGAAAGGGTAGGGCATCCTTGGTCTGCTGTGAACATTCCACCACAGTTGAGTAGAGATGGTGATGCAATAGGCAGGATAGGCTGCAAGCTAGAGCTTCTCCACATGTTTGTTCTCCTATTCTTCCCCCAGACACCTTCTTTTCTGACTTCTATCATTCTCTCCCGTTTTGATGGAGAAGGGAAAGGGTTACTATGACTACATGCTCTGGCCTGGAGAGTAGGACCCCATTCTGGCAGCAGGCATAGTTTGCTGAGGACTGCCTGGTAAGAAGCTGTTTCTCCTTTAGTCTCTGCTGAGGCCTCTTTCAGCCTGGGATGACAAAGCCTAGAACATCTCACCTCTTCTGTGGTCTGAGGGCTAAAAACTTCAGATAGGTCTTCTTCCCTGTGCAAGAGATGCACCGATTCTTTGGGGGAAAATAGGGGAATCCTATGTTCTCAAGAAGAAAACTATCTTGTGTCCACTTAGGTGGGTCCTTCAGCCAAGAGAAGATGAAATGCTTGTGGACAGAAAGGCCCTGTTTTTAAGAATTATCACCAGGTACATTATTCTTTCTGTATGAGTGTTTCCCAAGGTGGTGGATGCAGAGAGACAAAATGTAAAAAAATGTCTGGGCTTTTACAAATTCAGTTATACTTTAATGCAAGTCAAGCACAGGAACTCTCAAATGCATTAGTTACTTTTCTTTTTACTGTGACAAAATATCTGACCAAATTAATTTAAGAGAGAGTTTGTTTCCTGCTCCAGGCTTGATTGTACATTTCTTCATGCCAGGGAAGGTGTGGGTGTAGGCACTTCAGGAGGCTGGTGTCTTTACAGCTTCAGCAAGGATGTCAAGCAAGATGGTGGCTGGTGTTTAGTTCATTTCCCCCTTTTTATTCCATCCAGGACCCCAGCTCACAAGATAGTGGCACCCTTATTCAGAGGGAGTCCTCCTACTTCCATTAATTCTCTTTGGAAACAGCCTCAAAGACATGCTCAGAGTGTCTCCTAAATGATTGTAAATCTAGTCAGGTTGAAAATCAAGACTAACCTTCCCAGGCTGGAGAGATAATTTAGTTGGTAAGGCGCCTGAAGGGCAGACGTGGTACAGACCAGAGTTGGATACTGAGTCTCTAGCATTGGCATATCCCCGGGGCTCATTAGCCATTCAAAACAACTATATGGCAAGCCTCAGACCTTGTCTTTAAAAACAAGTGGATAGTTTCTGAGGCATGACACTGAGGTTGACCCCTGGCCTCAACACATACCTCCATACATGTGCATCTGCACACAGGAACACACACACACACACACACACACACAGAGAGAGAGAGGGAGAGAGGGGGATATGGCGATTTGGCCTACTTAACTATTTGGAAGTTTTGCTGTGAAGAACTCAATCTCCTCTGTAAAATCTCATGAAAGCCAAACATGCCCAAGTGGCAAACCACAACCACTGAACAGCTTGGGATCAGAAACACTCTGGACTGACCCTTCAAACCCCAGTCCAACTATAGGAACACCTGACTCACTCTTGAGGGAGGGGGGACAGAACTGGATTTGGCCAGAAGTGGAGACTGATCTAAGCATTATTGGGTCAGTGGGACCATAGGACTGTCTGCTCCCTGCCCAGGGAGGGGATGGGGAGTTGCAGAGAAGAAAAATGACCAGATGTGGTGGGAGGGGGAAGAGACCTTGAATAAGGATATACAGGGATGAAAAAAAAATTCAGAGGGAAAGCTGAACACAAAGAAAATATATGTGTAGCAATCTTATTTGTATTTCCACCCTTGATAAGCCATGCTTATGATTCTTATCCTCTGTATAGTTATTGTTAACTCTTCTGCATTTTAAATTCTTTTTACTGTTTTTTTTTTGACAAATACAAAATAAAGAAGGAAAAAAAAAAAAAAAAAGAAAGAACTTCAAACCTCGGAACTTTTCCTCCTGAGGTTCCTCATTTCCTCATTGTTCTGACTCCAGAGGCCCCTCTAGGTGGCCTTTAAATATAGAAACTTCAGTGAAGACACAGGATCCTCCTCTTGGTTCCTACCAGCACATGAAGATAGATTGGGGTTGTACCATCCTTTCAGAGGATTGTACTGAACTAAACAGCCTAAAACACAAATGTAAGGTGCTTAACACAATGCTAACCAATGGCTGACAGATGCTGCTGCTATTTTTATCAGCTGTCACCCTGGTGTGTGTTCTAGGCTCCTATTTAGAATGGGCAGCCCCATTTCTAAATCTCAGAATGCAAGGGGACAAAAGGTTTGTGAATCTTAATGTTTTAGGTTTCTCTAGAGCAGTGGTTCTCAACCTCCCTAAGGCTGTGACCCTTTAATACAGTTCTTCGCATTGTGGTGACCCCCCAACCATAAAATTACTTTGTTACTACTTCATAGCTATAATTTTGCTACTGTCATGAATCATAATGTAAATAGCTGTGATTTCTTATGGTCTTTTGGGGGCTTCATTAGTTATAAAGTAGCAACGCAAATAATTTTATGGTTGGGGGTCACCGTAGAATGAGGAACTGTGTTAAAGGGTCGCAACATTAGGAAAGTTGAGAGCCACTGGCCTGGAGGACTTTTGGAGAGTCACCAGTTTTCAGTTTTTATTCCACATTGCAAGATAGAAGAAAATGAGTTCTTATGGTGGCAATGGCGGTGGCAGAGGCAACAGGGTAAATGAATTTGAAGCAGTGGAAATAAATACACCTGTGAATTTAACAGGCAAGCAGTGCAAACCAAAGCCTCTTCAGTGGCCACCCTTATATTTGAGCCATTGCCAAAGATGCCACCCACATTTAGAATGGGTCTTCTGTTTCCATTAACCTAATCCAGAAAACAGCTCACACACATATACACAGGCTGGCCTTCTAGTTGCTTTCAGAGTCAGGCAAGTTGAAAACCAAGTTTACACATCACACTTGGGTGTTTCTCATCTGAGAGCAAGGTCAAGCAAAGGCTCCAGCCTCCTGGTGTGCTTCTACCTCTGACAGCATAGGCTTTTCCCCTAGCAGTTATCACCTGGGTCCATAGCTTCATCTTTCACAGGAGACTCCATCCCCACACTAGGTATATTATCTTGTCTTTAATGTTGTGTAGTTGCTGGCCCTCAGAATCCCTGCACATGATCACGGGGTCTTCTAACATGACACAGTGTCACTACACCAGGACAATTTGCTAGTTCTGACTCACAGCGTACCAGGAGTTCCCTTATAAAACTAGGAGACTAACAGAAGGAGCACATTACAACAAATAGCCCATTTAGATCTGCTTAAAACAGCCTTTTAGTGAATATTGGTTAGAGTGATTATTTATTTGTTTATTTACTTATTTTAGCAGGAATGAGGGATAGATGTCTTCCTATAAAATCAGGTTTGTGCTTTCCTTCCTCATCAGTAAGTGCAGTAGGCTAATTAGTCAGGTCCCCAGGCAGGAGACTTCATGTCCTCACCACACCGAAGTCATTCCCTGGCACCGCCAGTGTGAGAGCCTTGAAAATTCTTGATCAGATTCCTCCTCCTTAGTGCTCTGGGGTTTAACACTGTACAGGAGTGGGGGTGGTTGGCAAATTAACTGAACCCAGAGTTAGTAGTCGGAATTCTGTTCTGTTGTTCTAGGTAGCTTTGGGGAAAAATGGTCACATTTCTGAGTCCCAGTTCTACCCCTCACATGTCAAGTGGATTTTAAAATAGCTACTAAATCATAGCATTTTATAGGCTCAAGTAATTCTTAGGAAATACACGTCAAACCAGTTTACACTAAAGTGTTAGTGACTCATCAGTCTTTTTTTTTTTTTTTTGAAAGGAATCAGAAATTCTAAATTTCTCAGAGTTTCTGCATTTAGGTGACAGGCCTAGCAGTTTAGACATTACTCCATCTCATGCTCAAAATAGCCACGGAAGTCAGCAGTTGTCAGCTTTCAATAGCCACCAGAATTGCTATGAGAGTTCGGAGTTCAGAGGGTGAGACCCAGCCTCAGAATTTTGTTTCAGGGATCTGGGGTTGAAGCCTAAGCATATGCATTTTTAATTCAAACCTGAAGAGTACTAGGGGTCAGGTGGAGGAGGCCCACACCCTGAAAACAGTAAGTATTCTGGATGTGCACAATGACCTCAGCTTACAGATGCAGACTCTCTGGGAAATGAGGAAGTAAGAATCTTGATGGAAATTGGTGAGTGATGGAATAGGGATTCAAAGGTTTCTTTGGACTCTGGAAGCCATGTGAGGATCTGCAGCATGGCTTCCTAGGAAAGATCTAAAAGGAAAAGAAGAGTCCAGAGACAAAATTTGGCCATTCATGATTTTTCTAGATTATGGAAAGACATTAAATTTCTAGGATAAAATTTTCCCAGAAATCAAAATTAGTAGTCTTTAGCCTGGAGTGTCTGATGTCAGGCAATGGTTTAAATTCAAGCTCAGCAGTTTATTAAGCATGTGAGACAGGACAAGGTACTTTTATTTATTGACAGCTTATCTATAAAGTGGGCACAGCAGTCTTAGGGTTTGAGCATTGTCAGAGGGTAATGTTAGATAACCGCACACAAAGGCATGGTGCCATGCTGTATTATGTGAGCACTCACAACCCTGAAATCCCAGATTGTCTCACTCAGCCCTGAGCAGGGACTGTCAAATGGAGACAAGAGCTCTGAATGGACAGAGAAGGGTTAAAGAGGGGAAAGACAGAAAGACTAAATAGAGTTCAAGAGCAGGGAGGAAGTTAGTGTTTGAGAGCCTGACTCTGGACATCTGTTGAATGGAGTGAGTCTCCCATGAGTAGGCAAAGTGATTAACCAGGCTGATTCTTCACCATTGGCTTCAAGGACTTTACCCTTGCAATAGTGTGGCAAGGTTACAGGAAAAGCCAACAGTTCTATCCCTGACTGATCATGGGGTCAGGGAAAGTGGCTTTGGTCTTTTGGTCACCTCTTGTAGTATGACAAAACACAGAGAGCTGAGTTGTTCAGGAGACAAATTCAATTTGGAGTTAGGGAGATCTTAGACCTAGACCTCTCTTCTCATTACTAGTTCTGCTGTGTCCAAGATGTCCCTTAGTGTGTGTGAGAAAGCACGCCCTCACTTGTTTATAGGCTTCAATTGCCTCCATAGTCAATTGTTCCCTCTTTATGATCATGGTAAGTGATTTTCACAAGGACAGACTGAAGATGATTCTTTTCAAATTCTTGCCCTGTGGTTTTCTACTAATTCATAATATGTAGGGGTTTGTTTCACTTTACAGATCAAAGGCAACTGACAGGTTGTATATGGAAGGAAGGGAACCAGGGTACATGCAGAAAATGAACTATGTCTGCTAGGGACTTTGATAAAGAGTGGGGGCCCTTGCCTAGTATGCCTTTGCTCTGGGTGGGTACTCAGCTCGTGGCAAAGACAGAGCAACACTACCAGGTATTCTTAACTAAGGTCTCTGCAGCCGATGAAGATGTTCTATTGCACAGCAAATGGGTTTTGCAACTATAATATGAACAACAGGCCTTAATATGAGGAGATTATCCTAGATTATCCATGTGGGCTCAATTTAATCACATAAGCCTTCCAAGCCAGAGTTCTCTGAGGCTGGAATAAGACAAGGAAGGCATACTACAAAAGCTATGGAAACTGGAAGAACTAGCTTGGGGCTCAGGAGATGACTCAGTAAAGAGTTTGCCTTACATGTGTGAGGAGCTGAGTTTAGCCTCCACAGAACTCATATAAATGAAAGCCAGAGGTGGTGGCAGCACACTAGTCATCTGAGTGGTGGTGAGATAGTAGCCAGAGATAGATCTCTCCCTCCAGCTTGCTGGACAGTTAGCCTTGTAATACTCAGCAATGTTTCTGGCCAATGAGAGACCCTGCCCCAAACAAATGGTAGATAGTATGTGAGGAAGGAACCTTGATGTGGGATGTCTTTCTGTAGATTGTGAATATGCTTTACTACCATTGGTTAATAAAGAAACTGTTTTGGCCTATACAGTCAAAGTCATCCTCTGACCTCCATATGACTCACACAAGCACACCCTTCCAACACAAAGCAAACCAAGTAGCAAAGACAACTCTCAGTCTAATAGTCTTCCCAGGCATGATGCTCCCCATGACTTTCAGTCTCCTCCTGTGTCCTGGCTGTCTTCCATCCCTTTCTCACCTGAGCCAGCTGAGGTTACTGGCATGCACTTCTGCACCCAGCTTTAAACATTGTTTTGAATATATATTTTAGTGATCTATTGTGTGTGTGACATGATAGTGCAGAAGAGGAGGAAGCTGACTGTTGAAATACCACAGCATCAAGCAGATGTCAGAAGACAGTCTCGGGTCTTGGTTCTTTGCTTCCACCATGTGGGTCCCAGGAATAGACCGTGGTTTATCAGGTTTTGTAACAGATACCTTTGTCTTCTGAGCCAGATATCCACACTGCATCAGATTTTTTACATGGGTACACAGATCTCAATTCAAGGCTTCATTCATGCTTACAATGAAAACACAGTCCTGATGGCACGGTCTCTCTAGACTCTTCACTCGGGACTTTTTTTTTAAGTCCAGAAATCCTTTCTTAGGAATCATCTTTTCTTTATACTCTTCATACTTGCTTTTCCCTTGTACCCTCTGTTGGTTTCACACGTGAGATCAGACACACACACACACACACACACACACACACACACACACACACACACACTACCAGGGCCACAGAAGAGTTTATTCAGGAGAGTTTCCAGGCAAGTACAGGGGCAGAGAAGCAGAAGAGAGAAGAGACAGACTCCCATATGGCATCTCCTTTTAAGAGAATGGGTGGGCACGGGTTTGCATAGCCACGCCTAGGGGCCTACCCTTTGTACTTAGCAGGTTCTGCTGGTGCCATGTTGACTTCACCACTACATGCCAGGAATTCTTATCTCACCTAACACCATGTTGGGTTTACCATGTGGTGTGCCAGGAATTCTTACACCCTCCATCTGTAGAGCTGACTGGCCTGCTATTCTTAAAATGCTGCTTGCACACACCTACCTCTAGACCCTTGCATGTACTTCCCTGCCTACTATGCTCCCCTCCCCGATAGCGCAAGGTTTCCCTCCTTCCTTTCTCTTCAGCCACAAAACAGCCTTTCCTACAGTTGACATTTGACACGATTCCAGCCTTGATATTCTCTTTCCTATTTTGCAGTGTTTGATCAATTCCTGCACATGGCTCTGGCCATTGTTGCTCTTGCTGTTACTGAGTCACACAGTTGGGATGCAAACTCTCTGAGGACCAGACTTTGTTTTCTTTGGCTCATGGCCATGCACCAAAGTCCCCAGTACAGTGTGTGGCATCTGATGGGTACTCGAGAAATGCTTGAGCAAATGAGCTAATTTGGCTTACAACTTCGGCTTTCACATAAGATTTCATTCCAATCAAAAGTGTCTCTCCTAAAAATAAAGTCCAAAAAACCACTGCTCTAGATTGCAGAAGCTATTACTTGGACAAATTTAGTCCACCATTTCAAAATATTTTGAAATAATAGCCCTATTTTAGGCATCCCAGGCTCTGAACTTGGCAGAGACAGGATTAAATCCCAAACAGAGACCCTGATTTCAGGAGTATGTCATCACATCTCTTGCTTCTACCATTTTGGGTTTTCAATGCTTCTTTTCTGCAACACAAACTGAAAGTTCCCACTGTGGGCCTGGGACACAATGATAAGACCCCTCCCCCCACATAGCACTGTCAGAATGACAAGATGATATGGCACTGTTTCCTGCATCATGACAGGAGTCACAGAACAGTGCCTGAAATGATTGGCACTGGGTCCGTTGCCCACTTGAGAAAGGCTCTCAGTGTGGTCTCTCTGTCTGATTATTTTTAAGCCAGCTTGGCTGCCTTTGGCTGATTCATTCTACCAGCACCTGGGGAAAGCTGTTCTGAGATGATAAAGCGAGGGAGATGCATTAGCTACTCACTGAGAGCTTTGATTTATTTTTTTTCAAACCCTCTCTGGGCACCAATTTTCTAACCCATTCATTCTTACCCAGGAGAGTATAAGCAGCATAAGAATGGAAGCTTAATGGGTCTAAGTCACTGCAGGCTCACACTGTCTTAAACAGTACCTACCACTTATTTGATACTCAAAATTAGTTGTTGGGTAAGTAAGTTAATATAGATACTGTCTTAGTTAGGGTTTTTATTGCTTTGAAGGGGCACCATAAACATAACACCTCTTATAAAGGAAAACATTTAATTGGGGCTGTCCTTATAGTTCTGAGGTTTTAATCCATCATCATTGTGGCAGAAGCGTGGTGGCAGGCAGACATGGAGCTGGAGAAGGAAGTGAGAATTCTGCATCTTGATCTGCAGGCATCAGGAAGAGACTGAATCACACTAAGCCTGACTTTACCTTCTGAGACCCCAAACCCTGCCCCCCAGTGACACACTTCCTCCAACAAACCACACCCACTCCAACAAAGCCCCACCTCCTAATAGTGTCACTCCTGATGAGCCTCTGGAGACATTTTTTTTCAAAGCACCAGATACACTCTTACTGAAAATATCTGATTGTTAGTGACCATGTGTCATGTAGGGAGTATAAAAAGACAAATTTTATAGTTTTTAAGCTGGAGACATCAATAATCTGGGTACCGTTAGGGAATAGGAGTGAGGCAGTAACATTACCCCTAGGGTTTCAGTTGGATGTGGGGTGAAGTAACACATGCAGTTATCATCTATATGCAAAGTAGAATGAAACAATGATAGCTAAGGCTGTATAAAATATAGGAATACCAAGAAAGGATCAATTAAGTCTAATGTGAGTCTGAGAAAGTGAGCTGAGGCTGTGACTTGAAGGATAAAGATGATCCATCAACCAACAATACAGAACTGGCAAGAAGAAACAGAAGAGTTCCCACCTCACACATTCCTCCAAAACAGTGATGCATGCCAGCAATACTCTGTGTTGCAGGGACATTTTAAAGCTAGATATGTTGTTGCAGACAGACACTTTTGAAAAATACAGTTAAGACATCAGGAAAATAATCAGCTTGCTTAAAAGGCTACAAAATGCTTAAAGTCATTTTCTGACCTCTTGGGCTTTAAACCAAAAATTACTTCAAGAGGCACACTGTTCTATGCTCAAGTTCATGGTATTCAAGAAAAAGATCGGTACCACTCCTGATTGTTTGGAAACATATAAACAGATCTTAGAGGCAGCTTGAAGATGGACAATGAGCAGCAACAGACAGACACAGAATTGAACTGCAAATGGCAACCTTGAACTGTTCGCACTTATAGCCCCTACCTTCCAGAAGCTTGAGAATTCTACCAAGGGTGTGGGGCTAAGGCGGAACTAGAGGCTATGTGAGACCTTTAACACTGACATTCTATTAGTTTGGTTTTTTCCCAAGAGTATTTTTTTTCCTAAGGAATCAGGCAGTTGTGTTAAGCTTTTATTCATGCTGGCACTGTAGAACAAACATTGGCAGAAGTTATCTGAGCTTTCTCATCGCATATGCAGCATTTTAAGTTAGGACCCTCAGAAATGTCACCAAAGGGGTAAAGTGTTCTGTACCTGTACAGTAGAACAGCTATTTTTAATGTTATTGCTTTTTTTAAAGGAAATTCCCTAAGTATTCAAATATAAACTTATATTTAACTTAAATGGTATAGACCTGGCATGCCTGTGGAAACAAAAGCACCCCTTAGTTGGTGTAGTAGGCCAGTTACCATATAAGCCTATATTTCCTAAAGACCACATTTCCATGTCACATTTCCATGTATCTAAGAAAGAGAAGTCCATTAGCTGTGGTCTCAAAGGGAAGAACTCTTTTCTGCAGAGCTCTGATGGCACTAACAGGAATAAGTCAAGGAGAAAACTCTTTGAACCCTTCTTATTATTACTGTGGTGGAAATCATAGCCAGTTCCTGAAGCTAACAAAGAAAAGATGAGCTCAAAAGCTGGTGGAACAGAGAAAGCATTATTTTGGCAAGTCACAGATTTTCTAGGCCCAAATTCATGAGGGTCTGTTGGTTCATTGTAGAATCACATAGAGATCTTCCTAGATTTGCTAGCTATAAAAACAGTTATATTCTTACCTGATAACAATAAGCATCTACAAATTAAAATTTTAGAAAGTGTATCTTTAGAATAACAATAACAGCAAAGAAAACCCTGAGAATATCTAAGATAACAAATCTTAGATATATTAGATATAACAAATACCTAATATAACAAAGGATGTGAGATCCTGAATGTTACTAGATGAGACTGAAGGTAAACAGCAAAAGATAACTAAAAAGAATTGCATAACATCTTTGGAAACTGCAATTCCAGATTCTTGCCAATTCTCCCCAAATATATGCAAGGATTTGGTGCATCATCTATGAAAATCCAGATAGAATTTTGTGGAATACTTAAAAATCTGACTCTAAATTGAATGTGAATGATAAGAAGACATACATAAAGAATCCTGGGTGGCCTATTCTACAAGATGAAAAAATTTAGTTTTCAATGGACAAAAAAGGGAAAGAATCACAGTAATTAAAAAAAATGTCATAGTTTATGGGCATAATAAAAGATCATGTATTTGTTTAATGTCAAGATTAGAATTGGGAGTCAATAGAGAAATGAATGCCAGCTCAATACCATGTCTTAGAGTATTTGATTCTCTAGATAAACAAATAATTGAAATTTGATTTCTATCTCACACTACAGCCAAAATCTCTTCCTGATTAATAAATTTTTAGTTGCTGAAGATTTAGAAGATATTATCAGAGAAATGTATTTTTGTCTTTCCATTGCAAGAATTTTTTTAAAAATGAATAAAATATAAAAGAAAACATTGAACAAATGTATCTAAAATAAAATAAACTTATACTTTAAATGACATTACTAAAGAAGTTGTAAGTCTAGCCTCAAACTAGAATATATAACTGATAAAAGTTAATAGTGGGTTATAGAAAATAATGAGGAAAACTTATAAAACCAATCAACAACATGCAAAGAATAGATACTTATAAGGAAAAAATACAAGCATCCTGTAAAGGTATGAAAAATATTCAATTTTCTCAGTGTTGGGTAAAAGGAAGCTAAAACCACTTCAAAATTAGCATTTTTACAAAAGAACTACAATTATTTGAATAACAACATAGCATTGAATTAGAACCTACAATATAAAATAAGCATTCATGAGTCCATACTGATATAAATAAATGATTGTGATTATACCAATTAATAAATGATAAGAAAAACACAGCTGGAAGACTGCAAATAAACCATGTAAAGACTGAATTCTTTTGGAGGTGTGGTGTTTAATTTTGATTGTTAACGTGACAAGACTTTTAGAAGACAATGAGGGTGTTTCCAGCAAGACTTAGCAAAGGAGGACCCATCCTGAATGCAGACAGCACAGTCCCGTTGACTTAACAAAGAAAAGAAAATGACATGTGCATCAGCATTTTCTCCCACTCCTTTCTGATACTGACACAGTGTGACCAACACACTCACACTCTGGCCTCCATGTCTTCTGTGCCATGATAGATTGCACCTCCAAACTGTGAGACAAAATAAACCTTTTTATCTCAACTCATATTGTGACCAAAACAACAATGAGAAGAATAACTAACATAGGAAGGAAAACAAAATGTGTCACCCTTAGAGCCAAGCACAGTGCAGTGTGCCTATAATCTCAGCACTTGGGAAACAGAAGCAGGAGGGCTGGGAGTTCAAGGCCAATCTTGGCTGTATGCTATCTTGTCTAAGTGAGAACAGAAGAATTGGGAGAGGAGAGAAGGAAAAGAAAACAATATAAAACTGCCTGTCAGTTCTTAAATGTGTCTTGTGCATAGTGCTGACTTCCTTCCCTGGGACACAGGACAGAATAAGTGGAAGAAAGAATTGGCAGAGGAGGACAATGACAAGCAAGAGGAGGAGGAGGAAGAAAAGGATGATGATGATGATGATGATGATGATGATGATGTTGACATTAACAACAATAACTTCAACAACTCTACCATGGAGAAATTCGGCAAATGCTGCTTCAGACAGATGACCCAAGTCAAGACCATCTGTCATAAGTTATTCATCTCTATGTACTCATGGTACAGTGGCATGATGGTGGCACTCTTTCCCTTCCTGCCAAATGCCCATAACCAAAACTAACCATGAGAGAAATGTCAGAGACATTCCAACACAGGGCCATCTTCTGGATGAGCTTCCTCAGCACTTATGAAAGTTGACAAGGTCTGCAAACTACCTTTTGCAGGTGGGCCAGCTCTAGCCTACCATCTGCTTCTGTAAATAAAATTTTACTGGAACATAGGCATTCTCTTCCATTTGTATACTGTCTGCACTGTGATGGCTGACACACAAGATGGCTTTCAAAGTAAAAAAAAATGTGTTTGTTGGAAAAGGAGTTGTTTTAGTTTAGTTTTTTATTGCTGTGAGGAGACACCATGATCATGGCAACTCTTATAAAGAAAACATTTAATTGGAGTGGCTCATTTATGGTTTCAGAGGTTCAGTCCATTATCATCATAATGGGGAGCATGGCAGCATGCAGGCAGATGTGATTCTGGAGCTGAGTGTCCTATATGTTGACTTGTTGTAGGTAACAGGAAGTCAACTGACACAGTGACATACTTCCTCCAACAAGGTCATACACACTCTAACAAAGCCATACTTCCAAATGAAATTACATTCAAACTACCACAGGATTGAAATTTTGAACAAGAATAGAGAATCAGGAAGTCCATTTTTCAAGGCAGGCACAAAGAGCTGCAGGTGGGAACCTTCAAATGACTAAAGGAAAGCATGTGTAGACCCACCTTCCTTTGGCTTTCCTGCGTGAATGAGGGGGAGAAAGGAACCAGGGATCACATGAAAAACCAAGTTAAATATCACTTGCTTTCCTCTTTGCCTCTGGGGACACCATGAAATACCCATGGTTTCCTCAGCAATCCAAGTTGAGGCAACAGTAATATTTTGAAGTAAAAGTTTTACAAAAAATGTTTTGGGGGTCTGAGTATACGACTCAGTTGATAAAAGTTCTTGTGCGATCGTGAAGACCTGAGTTTGCATAGCCAGCATCCAGGTGAAATCTGGCTGTGGTATGGTTCTGTAGCCTTGGAGTTGGAATGGGATAGTGGGGACAGGCCAATTCTAGCTTATGCTTAGCTAACCTCACCAAAGTAGTGAGCTTCAGGTTAAGAGAGAGAAACTGCCTAAAAGAATGATGTAGATCCAGCCTTAATACAAGGGGAGGTGCTTAGTCTTTACTGCAACTTGATATGCCATGTTTTGGTGATATCCACAGGAGGCTGTTCTTTTCTGAATAGAAAAGGAGTGGATTGGAGAGGAGCAGAGAGGAGGTGGGGAGGGCCTGGGAGGAGAAGAGAGAAGGGAAACTGAGGTCCAGATGGAGCTGGAGTGGCTACATGTCTGTTCTCCAGCAGCAGCTGTCTGATCTTGGTGTTGGATCTCCCACATTTGGTTCCAGGAACTTCTGTTACCCATCTCTGTGCTGTCTGAATGGGTAGATTTCTTAAGCTTCTTGGCCCTAGGGCTCCACTCAGCCCTCCACTTGCTGGCTTTCTTTCAGGACACTCACAGTTTTGGTTTCATCAGCCACAGACACGTCATGAGAATGAAGGAAGGTAGTAGAGACTGTAGCACCCAACAGGAGCACAATGTTCCTGGGGGAGAAGTAATTATTTGGAATCTACCAGGTTTTAACATCATGAACTCATAAAATGAGATACACATGCTATACAGATGTCAGTCCTAATTGCTTTAAGATTCTGTAACACATAATCCCCATCAAAGAAGCAATAAAAGAAAACAAGACAAACCCAAGTTTCAGTTGTAGCAAGTGCTTTGACTAGAATATATTTTTCCCCTCCAGCTGACTTTGACAAGTAATAACTCTGTTATCATACCCAAGTTAATTCTGTCTCATTTTTATTCCCACACTCAAGTTCCAAGAGGGAAATTTGGGGACAGACTCCTCTCTACCACTTTCTTTCAGTACCTCAAAGACTTCTGTGGGATTCTAACCCCTTTAGATAGGCCTGTTGGAAACTGTTCTCTTGTGCTAAATACCCGGATGTGTAGGCCCAAACAGCTGGATGTAACAGTTGCTTTTGTTCATGCCTTGTCCTAGACTCAGTGCATGTTCCTGGTGGGCATAGTCTGCTCATGTGTGCTTTCTGTCCTTCTGAGACCTGAGGATGTCACAGAGAAGCTAGGGGAGGTCCACTGTACACAGTCTTTGCCCGAGCTGTGGGCACTATCTATTTCTGACCTAGAGTGAGTGGTGATGCTCATATTTTCCTAAGTTCCTTTGTTCTATGCTGAGACCAAGGAGGTGGTAGAAAGCCTGGCCTCTGGAAAAGATGTCATCATCCCATGATACTTAATGTCCTTGGGCATAGTTTTCTTAATATAAACAAGGGAATAATATTAGCACTCAACCTCACAGAGTGGTAATAAGGACTGGACTAGCTGATAAACGTGGGCAGCATGTGTACGTGAATTTGTGGAATGAACACTTAGTATACATCTGCTATTATTAGTATGTAGTTGTCTTTCTGCGATTCCTAATTAACTTCTCTTTCCAGGGCAAATGGCTTGGCAGAGTTCCCACGTGCATGGTAATGATCTTTATTGCTGCTGTGTGTATTTCAATTCAAGATGCTCACTGCTCAGCCATACTCCTAGCTAGAGGCAGGTCTTCATCTCTGGGGTTGAGACATGACTTTGTGGTGGCAGTGGCCATGATACCAAATAGTTTATAATGAACTTTTCTACTCTCTCTTGGCCCTCTCTCAGAGCTGGGGCTGCCACACATGGAGCCACAGGTGGTCCCTGTCAAGCCCAAGCAGGTGCCATCTACACTGCAATCTTCTTGCAGCCCCTTCCCAGTCATTTCAGTGTTGTGCTATTCACGGCCATATGCTGGTGCACCTGCTCACAGATGGTTTACGAGATTAGTGTTGTTATTCTCATCTTAAAAGTAAGGAAATTGGGTCTTCAGAGATCTTTTAGATCTTAAAATACAAAGAAAAACGGTTTTACAATAAGTCAGCGACTGCTTCTCCTAGTTCGTGTATTTTGTCAGTTGCCAGGAAATTACCCTGGAGGGAAGCAAACAATCCATTTCAAACTGTTTGCCTTTGCTGTGTCTTCTCCTCCACCCCCACAGTGAGAAATGGAAAATCCAATAACTAATAAAGAGCACCGTAAAGTCTGTTGCCTTTGTCGAAAGGATTTAATCATTGGGGTGAACTCCACAAATATTTGTGCAGCCAATAAGAGTGTGTGAGTCAGCCCAGTGGTGCTTTCATGCACCAAGGCCTCTCATAGGCAAGAGGGCTTGTGAGTGACTGAACACTTGGGACTGGGTAGTGGGAGCATCAATACAAAAGCTCAGTGGTTTCCAGCTGGGTCCTGAATGAGACACTCATTTGTATGGCTGTGAAGTGTGCATCCCAGAGCTATGTTTATCCTTGCATCCTGGGACGCAGATGGAGGCTCAGACAATTTCCAGGTAGCCCATTTACAAGGGAATGGCTGCCTGCATACAGAGAACCGATAGCTTTAGGTAAGCCCCCTCTCCTCTCCACAGAGCCTTCCAGTGGGGTCCACTAAGGCTCAGCTATACAGAACTGCTGATTTCCCCTGCTATGGACTCCACAGCACAGCTTCTTTCCAATTAGCTACTGTAGTGCATTTCCTAAAACAGCTGGGAGCACTCAGCGATCTTTGTTAGACACAATTACCCCAAACAACATGAGCCTCAGCCACAACAACAACAACAACAATCACTAAACTAATGCAAAGTTCCATAAGTCTCAGGAAGCCACACCTGATTAACCTCTTCCCACTATCTCACTCCCCTGCAAGAGCTAAACCCCCACTGACTGTGCCTGTTCCTGAATGACTCTGTGTAGCTCTGACAGTGCACCCCATTGACTATTCCTGCACATAAATGACTGTGTGTAGCTCTGACTGATACCCCACTGACTGTGCCTGCACCTGAATGACTCTGTGTAGCTCTGACTGTGCACCCCACTGACTGTGCCTAACCCTGAATTACTGTGCTTTGCTGAAGGTACCTAACTCATCTCCCTTCCTCCTTCCCTCTGTCCCCTGCTTCTCCCAGGCTCCTCCCCCCTTCTCTCCTGCTATGTCTCTCCTTTCTTTCTCACCAAGCTATCATCTTTTTCATCTTTTTTTTTGTGTAGATTTCATTCAGATGGACAACAATCTCTTGTAAAGTTTTTTTTTCCCTCTCTTTCTGTGACAGCTTCATGGTTTTTAAACATTTCCATCAGATTTTTCTTAGATGCATGTCAGGGTCAGGTTCTATGTATTTCCCTACCCCAACAGACTGACTGCAAATTTCTTGAGGATCCGAGCCACTATTTACATACTATTGACTCCTACATGAGAGTTATCACAAGCTTAGTAATGGTAGATTAAATTTCTAAATAATTTACATGCACTTCCTTCTCAATGACAGGTGAGGTTAGTTGTCTGTGCTTGTAAGTTGCCTGTTGCTGGGAGATGTCAAGGCAATGACTTTCAGTGTTGCTTTTTAAAAATGGTGCGGCTCAAGGAGAGCTGGGTATTAGCAAAGTCCTCACTAGCAATTATATGGACAGGGAACCAGATCCAACAGAGGCAAGTAAACGTTCTCATCAGCTCATAGCCAGTGTGTCTGTCTGGTTTTGCTCCCATGAGAATGCCCAAGGCAGAGCTGGAGACTGGGAAACTCAAGGATTCATTCACAGTGTCATTAGTCATTTAGGACAAGAAACTAGGGATGGAGCATATACACTAAAGCTTCTGGGACAAATTAGAGTTCCAGATCAGAGGGTCCATGTGACCCTGGAGGAGTGGACAAAGACAGAATATGTAGCTCTTGTACTTGGTTATCACTTAAATATTTTATTTTGTGGTATGGATGCTTGATGGTGGTTTATGGGCACTATAGAGAACAATATGGAGGGTCCTTATAACTTAAAAAAAAAAAGATGATAGGATCCAACAGTGTAGCCACAGCAGATGTACCGAAGGAATTGAAATTCAGACTTAGAAGTGATGAATGCACTATTGTGAATGGCAGTTTACAACCCTATTGTCAAGGGTCTGTTGTCAGGAAACTATGTCCAAAGTAATTTAAAATTTTTTGGAGGCTTGGAGGCCGAACTAAGAATAGACCTGGCCACATTTATGAGTCACAATTCACAATATCATATAAGGTGATATTTAACAACACATTACAAAGGCAACTCAGCCTGTAATGCAGCATAACTATAATCCAGCACTTGGAAAATCAAGGCCGGGTAAACAAAAACAAAACAGAAGCCATTACCGGAAAAGGAAACATCTACATTATCTTTATTGTCTATGTACTGAACTTGCTGTTGACATCAATTTAAAAATTGTGTAAGGATTTCCTTATCGTGCATGTGTGCATGAGCTCCCATGCCTGCAGTGTGCATATATGAGTTGGTGTGTCTGTCTTCTTACAAGTGATGGGCACTAGGGCAGATCTCAGGTGTCTTCTCCAATCTCTCTCATCTAGATGTTTTCAGGGGACAGGATTGCTCACCGAACTTGGAGCTAACTGATATGACTGGGCTGGCTGACCCCTGAGTTCCTGGAGGCCTTCTATCTCTGTTCCTTCACTAACCACGGATCACTGATACAGATACAGTTACGAAGATACAGAACTTGTTATGTGGGGGCATAGGATTGAAACTCACATCTTCATGCTTGAGTGGCAACACTTTACAGACTGAGTCATCTTCACAGCCCCTGTAAGGACTCTAAAATGTGAAAATAATTTAGAGTTTGCTCAGGATCATTAGTTATTTCAGTTGAGCTGTTGTGATCCAAAGGGCGTAGGTCATCTGCTTGCTTTAAATCTTGTTGCCTACTCCACTGGGGGCTGCTGTCTGAGGAGTTGATGTGGGTTGTAGCCTGGCTCCTGAGGTCCTAGGAAGTAACTTCAGCCACCGATCTGGGAGAACTTGATTGGCTACATGAATTATTACATGAATTGATGTAACAAAACTGTCAGGAGCATCTATTGTGCTAAGCTCATAGATGAGGGAGCAGTACAAACTGCTCTGAGAGAGCCTTCCTTTGAATGAGCCACACAGATAATAAAGAAAACTGGATTACCTCAAATGGACTGGTCAGTGAGGATAGAGGAAGTGACATTTCATTGGAAAGCTGAGTGATGGGATGGGAACTCAGAGGGGAAATAGATCCTGGGTAGAAAGCATCTCAGGGTCAAGGGCTCTGGAGTGGATCTTGTACTAAGAAGGTTCAATGATCTGGGCCAAGGCCTGAGATGGGCTGGATCAGAGGAAACTTATCAGCTGGGGACAGGATTTGTTCTGTTTTCCATACAATGGGAAGTACTGGAAGATTCTTCTCAGAATGGAACACTTGGTAACCCAAATTCTGATTTACAGTCAGACTTCAGCAGAATTTACTAAGCATGTGTTTGTAAGTAGGCACACACCTGTATCTGTGTGTCTGTCCACCTATCACCTGTTTATGTATGTATGTATGTATGTATGTAAGTATGTATGTATGCATGTGTTTATATGTATGTATGTATGTATGATCTGTCCATTTACCATCAATCTATTATCTACATAGTCATTTAGCATATTATCTATCCATCTCCATCATAATATCATAACTATCTATCTATCATCTGTCTATCACTTGCCTATCAATCGTATATCTAAACATGGCTTATCTGGGTAGTGGTTCTCTCCTTCCACTGTGTCTATTCTGGGATCAAACTCAGGTGTCTTTACCCACTGAGTCATCTTGGGAGCTCACCAAATAAACTTCTGTTCATTTAAACTCACCTCGTCTCAGTCATTCTAATACAGTGGCACATGGAACCGAGGCATACTCCGAGGAGTGACTCTTGGTGGATTCAGTGACATCAATAATCTGCTCATTCTGCTTGTGTTTGTCCTTTTTTATGTATCAAGACCTTGTCACTCTCTTCTACTCCTGGGATTATATTTTATAGTTGATACTTTATATCAACTCTTAGGTAGGAGAGCTACAGCCCAGGATTCATTGTCTATGACAACCATTCACCATAGCTTCACCTTGCCTCTACTCTCTTTATTTTGTTCCCATGGCCATGAACACCCTTTCTCTAGGTCAACTGAAAGGTTGTTTCTGCATTGCCAGGCCCAGTAAGCCTTCTTCATCAATTGCTTTTCTGAATTCTCCTTTCTAGCATGGAGTTTATTGAAACCAAATGTTAGCATGCACTGGGGAGTAAGAGGCCAGGCCACAGTACTGTCATCCCTCTTAACTCAATGGCAGAACCTTTAGTGTCCTTATGTGTATGTGTCTGTGCATATATGTTGATGTGTTTAAGACAGATGGCCATCTTGGGTACCATTTCTCTGGCACATCGATTTTTTTGAGATATGGTCTCTTACTAAGTGGGTTAGCCTGACTGGCTAGGGTTCTTCCAGCATCTGTCTTATAAGGACTGAGATTGTAAACACAAGTTGTGATGCTTAGCTGTTGGCTCTTTTCTATAAACTAAGGATCAAACTCAGGTCTCATGTTTACACAGTAAGTTTAAGCTATCTACCTAAATATAAAATTTAAGGTATTGAGTATCAGGCATCATTCCTAGCCCTGTGAAAGAAGGCAGAATATAAGAGTCAGAAGCACCCAATGAGGTCACTCATTCCTAGAGAACCTATCTCCACACTCTCCTCTGTAGCCTCCCATGTGCAGGTTGGTGGTTCAGGTGAGTACTGGGATCCCAGCTGAATGAGAAAATCCTTGCCTGATCAAGGAATCAGGGTCTGATGTCGCCCAGGCTCTGAGCCACATAATTATAGCTGCACAGTCAAGCTTTGTCACGTGCCAAGTGTGAGCACATCAGGCTTTTCAATACAACCGACAACCAATTTTGGATATAGAACTATGTTCATTTAGGCTGATCCATGTCAATGGATCTCACATTATGTTGGTTATAATCTGATCTACTGCCCTTTAGTCCCACCTCTTTCTAAATCAAAAGATTGAGTGTTAGGGTGGCCCTTCCCACTAAGAACTTGACCTCTAGTCACATCTACATCCTTCTGTGAAGTCAGGCTGGAGTAACAAGGTAGACTACAGCAGGCAGGGCTCTGTGGGTTTCACTTGTCCTGATCATAAGGGTCCATGCAAAACCAAAATGGGCATTGTGTTAGAATGTTAGAGATGGAGACTTAAGTATTTGGAGCTCTTTACATCGGAAAGATCACACAAAGTTGAAATTGAGTACCTAGTATCAAAACTAAAGAATGTATGTCATGATGCCTTTTGTCGTAAGGGATAGAAATGGTGATGCTTCTCCCAATTCTGGAGAAGTGGAACAGTAAGATCATGGCCCTCCAGCCTAGACATGTAGATTCTGAATAATCCTCTCATCAAAATTGAGGAGAGCGAAGGGGAAAATACCTACATTAACTTCTTTTTTTTTTTTTTTTTTCAGATGCAACAGCAAGAGGTTTTATTGGGGCGAAGGCGAAGGTACCTCCGGGCGGCAGCAACTCGGGAGCTAACTGGCGCGCCGAGGCTTTGTTCAGGGGCTTTTTATAACATAGGGGAGAGCGGGAAGCCGGCTTACAGAAGCAAAGGCATGGTTATAGGGAAAACAGGGGAGTCATTGGCTCATTTAAACAACAGCTCTTACTTATTGGATAAGGGCTTAGTGGCGGGGAGAAGCCTCGGGAAGAAACGGTCGGTCGGTCGCTTGTTGGGAGGGGGACTTCCTGAACATCTGACCCTGGTTACAGGCTTCTTGTGGTATGCGGTCCCGGGCACATGCTCCTGGTTATCTGATGGTTCCTTAGCAATCCTTCTATTATCTGCCTGCTCGCAGGCTTGTGCCTGTGTGCGGGGGCAGGGGGCCTTGGGCATGTCCGGGCAAGCCTGGACAAGTCTTAGGCAAGTTTTCCAGACTCGCTCCCACAAACGGAAAAAAGGGGGGGTTAGCACTCGGCCGGATACCTGAACCGAATGCCTGGGTCCAGCCCTAGAACTCAGAGTCTTTCATCCCTCCATTTTTTTTATGACAATGAGTAAAATCTTTTACTCATAGGTTTGTATCATGTTGCCTCACGGCCTGATACTGTTGGGCGAGTACCATAGCTTGCACAACTGACAATCTATCTAGAAGATGGTCTTGTGCCCCACCCCGACAGGCCCAAACTTATCTGCAAGGTCTCAAAAGAGCAAATGGGACCTGACTTGCAAAGCCAACTCTAGGCTGTAGGGACCTTTGGCCTTCACAAAAAGATTTGTTTCCTATGTCAGGTTTCCTTTTAACTTAGCATTTCAACCTTTTAGGGGTTTGGGGGTGTACCGGGGCGAAGTAGATTCTCTTTGCTGCTTTAAGCTGACATTGGGGCGCTGTTCTTAGGGCCCCAAAAGGTTGAAAAGCTAGTAAAGGAACTAAGCTGCAGGGCTTCTCTCAGGAGCACGTAGCTGTCTGATCCAGTAGCCGAGAGGCAGGAAACAGCCCAAATCCGTAGAACTGGTTCACAGGCTTCCAGCAAGTCCAGAGCTCTTAGTCAAGTGGAAATCTGTTGAGATATGTTAAAACTGAGAACAAAAGTTAGAATTTAAATCTTGGGCCCAGTCTTAGTAATTTGGGAAGGGCAGGAGTCCCCAAACCAGAAGAGAGAAGTATCATCCTTAGGGACAGACA
>PVIH01022972.1:0-25893 GCA_004025045.1 Sigmodon hispidus | reverse complement strand
GAAGTGCCCTGGGCAGCACAGCTATGAAAGGCATTCTGTTCCTTTATTAAGAAAGAAGGAAGGACAGAATCATGTTAGATGGGCAAAGCAGTGCAAGCCTCCCCCCTCCCCACCCCTCAACCACACCCAACCACCCCAGTTCTTGGCATGAGTTGAAGCAGGGACCCCAGCAGACCAGTGCAGTAACATGGAACTGGCACAGAAGAGCCACAAGGGGGCAGCACAACATCAGAGTCTCTGGCAGGCTGCAGGGCCAGCAGCCTACCTGACTTTCTTATTGACACAGGTGTGGAATCCATGTTCTCCAGACCTTCCTCCTCCTCACTGCCTCCTGCAGGGCCAGCAGGGAGTTCTTACTGAACAGCCCCTCAGTGCTGTGCTCAGGGGATGAACTCAATGCTCAGGCCAATTCCACATGTGAGTCACAGGAAATAATTATTGCACATCTAGATGCCCGATTTCCTTCCCTCTATCAAAATAGTCTTCTGATGCATGAAGATATGTATGTGGTTGTTATGGGCTGCTTTGTCACTGTTTTATCAGCTTTGAGTATTAAGATTTGGAACTAATAGGTGTTTGCTTTTAAAATGGAGTGTTGTTATTCTTTCTAGATTGGCCCCAAACTCTCTGTGTTGGAAGATGACCTTGACTGCCTGATGACCTTGACTGCCTGATCTTCTTGTCCCCACCCTCCATACTGGGATTCCCAGCATGTTCCAGCTGGTTTAAGGTTATGCTGGGCAGAGACTTAAGGCCAAGTACCAGTGTGCACCCTAGGCACACTAAGCACCAGTCCTGTTTCTGTTTTCTGTGTTTGAGAGAGAGAGAGAGAGAGAGAGATCTTACACTGTCACCAAAGCCTTGGATTTATGACTAGTCTCCTGTCTAACCCTCCAGAGTCCTGGGATTATAGGCATACACCTTCACCCTAGCTCTGACATCTGGTCTTTTTTTTTTTTTTTTTTAAAAAAAAGATTTATTTATTATTATGTATACAGTATTCTGCCTGCCTGTATGGTTACACACCAGAAGAGGGCACCAGATCTCATTACAGATGGTTGTAAGCCACCATGTGGTTGCTGGGAATTGAACTCAGGACCTCTGGAAGAACAGCCAGTGCTCTTAACCTCTGAGCCATCTCTCCAGCCTGACGTCTGGTCTTAAGAAAACTCCACAAACTCCCTTGAACTGGCTAAATGTGAAAGGTATGAGAGCCCCCAAGGGGTGAGGGGACTAAACTTCCAAGCAGTGTGGGTGAGGCTCCATCTTCCCAGCATCCTCAGCAGCAGGTCTTTCTGCCCCATGGAGCTGCATAGAGAGTTAGATGAGACCAACTGGAAGGCAGGTAGTCAGAACAAACCTTCAAAGCTGCCTGGCCTCATAGGTGACAGTCCAGGGACCAGTGCACACTGACCTGAGTGTCCTTGAGATGGCACGGGGCGGGGAACAGCATCCTTCCCTCCCTCTCACCCAGATCACAGCTCTCCAGCTTCAGAAAAACATGACCATAGCTCACATTTGGGACACTTCAAAAGACTGTCAGCAGAAAACACAGGTCCTCTAGAAAGGTTAAAAGAAAAAAACAGAGAAAGGAAGAAAGAAAATTCATGATCAGTGATGCAGATCTGTATCTCCATCAAGAGGTCTTCCTCAGCTACATAGTGAGTCCCAGGCTAGCCCGAGATACATGAGGGACTCAGTTGTGACAGCTCTTGCCCAGCGTGCAGAAGGCCCTGGGCCTGATCCTCAGGACCAAATAAACCAGGCATGATGGGAAATTCCTGCAATTCCTACATTTGGTAGGTGGAGACAAAGAAATTAAAAGTTCAAGATCATGACTACAGTAGTGCATGTGTGTGTGTGTGTGTGTGTGTGTGTGTGTGTAGGGAGCTGCGTTGTACCATGCCCTAAAGGTGGCGCTGGTTTCCACCTTCCACCTTACTCGATGGTCAGTGCTCTCGGGAGTAAACAACTCCTTATTGGCTGTAGGCAAGGATGGTGGCTTGCTTCTGGCACCTCGGGACCTATGGGCAATGTCTACGTAGCTTACCGGGATTGGAAGCCCAGAGGGTATTTAGCCACAAGCGGACTTCCCCCCGGGGTCTTTCGTCATATATCTGAGAGTGAGAGTGAGAGTGAGTGAGTGAGAGACAAGAAGATAATTAAAGGCCCGAATAAACTGCAAAGAGAAGGATCCGTTGTTGTTTGTTCCTTGCTGGCGAGGTGGCACACGACAAGTGGCGCTGAAATCTGGGAAGATAAGAATTAAACTCGTGCCAACCAACCACAGGATTCAGAACTCTCTGTAGTCGGGGGGGGGGTGCACCAGTAAGTCCCAGGTAAGTTGTGGGGTAGCTCCGGCCTATAGATAGGATAAGGCAGAGAAAGAGGGAGCTCACCAAGGAGTGAGGGTAACCTCTTGGCGCTAGTGGGTAGCTCTGACCTGTAGGTAAAGGCGGAGAAGACGGAGCTCACTGACGAGTGGGTGTAACCTCTTGCAGCTGTGGACGCACGGCAGCCTTGACCTCAAAGTGAAAGTAGCACAGCAGTTTCGGATTAAAGTGAAAGTAACGCAGCAGTTGCCAATTTTGGCTTAAAGTGAAAGAAACAATTATTGCAGACTTGAGCTCAAAAGTGAAAGTAAAAGTAGTAGCAAGGCTGGGGCTGGTTGGTAAAGGCTCAGAAAAGATTTTTTTAAAATAAGGAGTAAAGGTCATATAAGGATGGGGTCTTCAACCTCATGTCCAATTTTTCTGGCTCTACAGGAGCTGTTACAAACTAAGGGCCTGGAAATTAAGGAAAGCACATTAGAGAGATTTTTAAAGGAATGTGACGTTGCAGTTCCGTGGTTTGCTGTCACAGGCAGTCTAACGGTGTCCTCCTGGGAGAAGTAAGGGCGAGATTTAGACTTTGCCTATGAGCAAGAAATTCTAAAGGCAGGCGTGAGATCCATTTGGAGGGTGATTCAAGGTTGTTTGGACGATCAGAGGTGCTGTGAGGCAATTGAAGGGGGTCAGGCCGCTTTAGAACAGTTAAAAGAGGAAAGATCTGACGGGGCGCACAGTGAAGAGGCGAGAGGCCTTAAAATTGAAGGATCAGATTCCAGGGGAAACACTTATTGGGATTTAGAGAAGTTTCAGCTTTTGGGCCTTGAGAGCAGTAGTTGTGAGGAAGATCTATCAAGGCTGGAGGAGTCAGGAGAGGAAAGAGAAACTAAGAAATTGGTTTCAAAAAAGGGAAAGAGGGAAAAGAGGCTAGCCCTGAAGGAGTGCTTGCTTCCTGGGAAGTGTGGCCTCCTGCCGTCTGCTCCCCCAGCTTACTCAGATGGAGGGGGTGGTTATGGCATCTGCGAACAGTCCTTTAACCCTGCAGTATGGAGAAAAGTGAGACAGGAACTGGTGTCGGCATTTCCTGTGTTCCAAGATCTCCAGGGGAATCGTTACGAAGAGCCCCTCGAATTTAAATTAATCAAGCCATTGACCGAATCAGTAAGAACTTATGGCATTACTGCCTCTTTCACTTTGGCACAAGTGGAGGCGTTGAATAGATACTGGTGCTGACAAAAGCATTATAGCAAGGAAGGATTGTCCCTCTGGGTGGCCGATTCTAAAATAGCCAAGTCTTCCCCAAAGTAACCCTGAACAAACAGTTGTTGTTACCTCCTATGCCAGGTGTTTCAACACAATCTTGTCATTCCCACCACCTGGAAAACTGAGACACCTGTATGGGTCCCTCAGTGGCCCTTGTCTTTAGAAAAATTGAAAGCAGCCCAAGAACTAGTGCAGGAACAGCTAGCACAGAAGCACATCATGCCCTCTACTTTGCCATGGAATACACCTGTATTTGTGATTAAGAAACGATCGGGAAAATGGAGATTATTGCATGACTTAAGAGCTATAAATAATCAGATGCAACCTGTGGGCCCAGTACAACGAGGGCTTCCATTGTTGACAGCCTTGCCTTCACAATGGCATATCATAGTAGTAGACATTAAAGATTGCTTCTTTTCCATACCTTTATATAAAAAAGATACAGAAAGATTTGCTTTCACACTTCCCTCATGTAATCATGAGGAGCCTGATCAGAGATTTGAATGGGTCGTATTACCTCAAGGAATGGCTAATAGCCCTACTATGTGTCAGGTATTCGTGGGGCATGCCCTGCAACCAGTACTTGAAGCGTTTCCTAAGGTGCGCTGTGTCCATTATATGGATGACATACTGTTAGTGGGAAAACAAAGAGGTGAGGTAGAAGAAGCCTATGAAGTGCTGGTGAAAGCACTCCAGTGCTGAGGGCTCTTTATTGCCCCTGAAAAGGTACAATTGACTCAGATTGTTGATTATTTGGGAGCAAGGGTTGCTCCTCGAGTAGTTCAACCCCAGAAGATAGAGATAAGAAAGGACAATTTAAAGACTTTGAACGATTATCAAAAACTATTAGGGGATATAAATTGGGTTGGGGGATTTTTAAAATTGGCAAATTATGAGTTAAAACCTCTATATGACATTCTTAAAGGTGATCCTGCCCTAGATTCCCCGAGGCATTTTACCAAAGAAGCGCATCAAGCACTACAGTTGGTGGAAGATAGGTTAAGACAGGCATGTTTGATGCGAGTACAAGAGAATCAGAAGTTGTTGCTATGTATATTGTCCACCTTTAGACAACCCACAGGGGTGCTGTGGCAACAAGGACCTGTGTTATGGATACACCCTAAGATTTCTCCAAATAAGAGCATCGAGCATTACCCCACAGCTGTTGCTGAGTTGGCCCAGTAGGGTCTTCAACAGGCTCTACAGTTTTTTGGTCTGCTCCCGGAGAGCATCGTGGTGCCTTTTACTGCAGTGCAAATTTCTGTGCTGTATGCCACCATTGATGACTGGGCTATACTCCGATGCTCCTTCCCTGGTGAATTAGACAACCACTATCCACAACACCCATTGATGACTTTCTTTAAGGAGCATCCTGTTGTTTTTCCAAAGGTGATGGCTACAGAACCTATTCCTGGTGCAATTAATGTGTTTACAGATGGCCCTAAGACCGGAGTAGGGGTATACATGGCCCAAGGCCAATCACCGGTCCAATGTCAATTTGCTCCAAGAACCCCTTAAATAACAGAACTGCAAACAGTACTAGAGGCTTTTAAAACCTTTTCTTGTGCATTTAATTTGATTTCTGATTCAGTTTATGTTGTTAAAGCCTTGAAAATTCTTGAGGTGGCGGGTCCTATAAGGTCTTTCAGTTCAGTTGCAGGTTTATTCTCTCAGTTACAGGATCTTATTAGGAATGGCTCTAAGAAGTTTTCCCCCAACACGTTAGAGCCCACACTGGCTTGCCTGGGCCTCTGAGCAAAGGCAATGCCCTAGTAGATGCCGCCACATGGCAAGAATGGATATTTACTGCCACACCCATTATACAAGTCACAGAATTTCATCAGTTATACCATGTTAACGCCAGAACTTTGCGAAGTAAATTTCAGCTTTCTAGGCAAGTGCCTAGGCAAATAGTTTTGGACTGTTCACATTGTGTGGAGTTTCAGCATTCCCCGTCGTTGGGAATTAACCCCCGGGGTTTGCTTCCTCTTAAAGTTTGGCAAATGGATGTGATACATTTTTCTGAATGCAACCTCAAATATGTGCACGTGTCAGTTGACACCTGTTCTGTATTATCCATGCCACCGCCCTAAATGGAGAGAAAGGGCGTAATGTTATTGCTCACTGCCTTGAGGCATGAGCAGCCTGGGGAAAGCCAATGCAGCTTAAGACTGATAATGGCCCAGGATATACCTGATGTCAATTTACAACCTTTTGTGCACAGATGGGAGTGCAGTTGATCCATGGCCTGCCCTATAACCCCCAAGGGCAAGGCATAGTGGAAAGAGTTCACCGCACACTCAAGAAGTGCCTTATTAAAAAAATAGGCCATGGCCATACCCCAAAGGAAAGACTTTCCCTAGCTCTATTCACTCTTAATTTTTTAAATTTGGATGCTCATGGGGCTGCGGCAGCAGACCGGCACGCCAATCCAGGCACTATGCAGAAAGGACTGGTGGAATGGAAAGACATCCTCACAGGCTGCTGGTGCGGCCCGGACCCTGTTTTAACATGAGCGAGAGGGTCTGTTTGCGTTTTCCCCCAGGATAGAAATGATCCAGTTTGGGTACCGGAGCGTCTGACCAGGAAGATTCATTTGGAAAAGGTAAATGAGGCCGGGGAACAAGCAGACGATGCAGAAGCTCCTGTTGCTGGCCCTGATGGTGCAGATAAGTGCTTGCCATAATCGCAGCCATTTCATTGGCTGCCATAGGAGCCACAAGCCATATCGTGCAGACTGCGCAGATTTTGAATGCGGTCTTGGCTAATATAGTATAGCCTCTAGACATACAAAAGAATCTGATTGCCCAGTTAAAAAGGGGCTTGATGGTTATTAATCAAAGGATCGACCTGGTCCAAGAGTGGATTGATACTCTTTGGCAGATGGCCTAGCTTGGCTGTGAATGGAAGTTTCCAGAATTATGTGGGACTAGTGTACAATATCAGAACTTTATTCATGCTGCAAATCTGTCTAAACAGTTGTCGAGTTATCTTGTAGGAAATTGGACTGGTGAATTCGAAAACTTGACAGCCCAGCTGAGAGTGACCATGGTGATCGTGAATTCTACCGGAGTGGATGCCGGACCTGGCAGAAGGACTGGCGTCCTGGTTCTCCACCGCTGTGGATCACCAGAAAGAGTGGGCGGGAATGGGAGCTCTGGCGAGCCTGATGGTGCTGATATTCCTAGTTTGCCTGTGGTGCATTTGCCATGTTAGTTTCCTTCAGTGTTGCGATGCAGCCACGGTTGTCCAAGCATTTTCAGTCATTGGAGTCGTTCAGTCCCCCTAAGTTTGCTTGGCCTCCTTAAAGGAGAAGCCTTAAGAATGTTTTGCAGGATGCGAGGCTTAGCACTGCTCATGAGTACTCTGGCTTATGGGAGCTCATGAGGAGTATGTCTGGTTGCACGCAGGTTGACACCCAACTACCTGCCTCTGTGAAAAGGGTGTCAGACGGGTCAGGGATTGTCTGGGTGGATGACACCTGGAGCGATACCTGTACATGTTCCTTTTGTGCTTCAGAGACTAGACCTCTGCTTTTTTTTTTTTTTTTAATAAAGAAGGGGGATCTATAGGGAGCTGCGTTGTACCACGCCCTAAAGGTGGCGCTGGTTTCTGCCTTCCACCTTTCTCGATGGTGAGTGCTCTCGGGAGTAAACAACTCCTTATTGGCTGTAGGCAAGGATGGTGGCTTGCTTCTGGCGCCTCGGGACCTATGGGCAATGTCTAAGTAGCTTACCGGGATTGGAAGCCCAGAGGGTTCCCCCCGGGGTCGTTCGTCATATATCTGAGAGTGAGAGTGAGAGTGAGTGAGTGAGAGACAAGAAGATAATTAAAGGCCCGAATAAACTGCAAAGAGCAGGATCCGTTGTTGCGTGTTCCTTGCTGGCGAGGTGGCATGCGACATGTGTGTGTACGTGGGTGTGTGCATGGGTGTGGGCACGCATGTGTGTCTTTCATTCTGTCTGTTCTCATCCTTTGAGCAGACATGTAGACCAGGAATATTCATCAAATGCTTTTGCACCTTAATTCTGTTTGATTGATTTTTATGACAGGAATTCTCTGTGTTTTCCTGGCTGTTCTGGAACTGGCTCCCTAGACCAGGCTGTTCTTGAACTCACAGAGATCTGCCTGTCTCTGCCTCCCAGCCCTGGGATTAAGCAAAGGCTCCATTACCACCAGGCTTCCACCTTAATGTCTGAGACAGATCACCTCACTGATCTCAATCCAGCAAGCTTACATACCTCCCTGTCTTCACCGATAGGCCTAAGTGACATAAGGAGCCCGCCACACCCTGTTTTCACAGTCCTCTTTCTCTGTGACATTCACGAATTCACCCATCTCCCCAGCCCCAGTGCCCAGATCTGATATTCAAAATATTGATAATTTCCATATTCTTTTTGAGATGGGGTTCCACTCAATCTGAACTCATCTATGCCTACACTGACCTTGAGCTTTTTATACTTCCCAGCAGAGTGGTTCAAACCTGGAATTTCTGCATTGGGGAGTTAGAGATAAGAAGATGAGAAATCTGCTCAAGGCCTTCTTTGGTTATAGAGTGGCCTGCCTGGGATATATGAGATCTTGACTAAACCGCAACTGCTAACAGTGTTACAGTGATCTATGGAGGAACTGAGGCAGCAGGATCCTCAGGAATATAAAGCCAGCCTGGACTACACACTGGGTTTCAATCCATCCTGAGTTACAGGGCGAGACTTTGTGTGACACTAAAACCAGCAAACCAAAACTGTTGGTAGCAATGCTGTTCCTACTAGACAAGGTAGTCAGAACCAAATGTCAGAAGATAGAATGGAAGTCTGCATGTGACACCTTGATAGCCCTGTCAGGGAATGGAAGCCAATTTCCATCTTTGGTTGTAGATGGAATGTGTTCCTTTAGTGTAATTCTGTGACTCTGTTATTATTAGAACGGCTCAGTCAAGGTTTTTTGTTTGTTTATTTGTTTGGCTTTAAGTCCATGTATCTATTTCAATCAATAAAATCAATCTATTTTATGTTTGCATTTGGGTTTGCTGTCTATGGTCCATTTTCAGTGTTTGGTGATGCTCTGGGGGTCCAGTTTAAGAGCTGCTGATCTGCCTGGAAACTGTACATGGAGGAGGAGGAGGAGGAGGAGGAGGAGAGAGATAAGAGAGACAGAGAAAGACAGACTGAGAGAGACAGAGAGACACAGAGACATACTCACCAGTGGATGGAGGGCAGGTGAACGATTGCATTGACATCACAGTGTCAGGTCAGATCTCCCTCCCAGGCTGCCAGAGTCTCCTGGTCTATACCCTTTTTTTCTGGTGCAGCAGAGGGTCATCAACCCTGAGCCCCAGGAGAGGTGAGGGATGTTTTAAAGAAAAGTCTACATAAGTCGAGTGCTGCACATCTTGGCATTCCAGGATTGGGCAAAGGGGTATAGTAGCTATTGGCTGAACTTTCTGGCATGAACTCAAGCCCTGAATCTGCTGGCTAAACTTTTGTTGGGAACCTAACTTTTGAATCTATTGTGGATCAGATGCACATACAGACCTGGGCCCCGCCCTCAGGCACCAAATGCTTCTTTTCCAAAACAAAGCTTTTTAAGGATAAATTCAAGCCTTCACACCAAGGGTCCTGGGATAGTCATCTTCCTGGGATGTCTTCTGTGTCCAACAATGTGTCTGCAGTGTTCCACCGTTGTGAAGGCACATCTGTGCCTCTTACCTGCTCTGGCCTCTGAGCAACACTAAGCTCATGGGACAGACACTTATTTTTGCTCAGTCTTAGAAGAAAGGAGTGTCTTCTTCCCATCTGGGCTTTGTAACCCACCATCAACAACTCTAGGAAAGTACATTCCATGGGATCCTGTGCTTGCCTCAGCCACAGGACCAGGCTGAGCTGCTTAGACAAAACTGAGGACATCTCAGGAGACATGTCGTTTGGAACGTTTTCGTAACAATAAAACCTCTCATGCATTTGCATCAAAGTCCAGCTCCCTAGTGGTCTTTGGGGGGTCCCTCAACCCGGGTACAACAATGAACCATCCACATTAGACTTCTCTGTGTCTCATTTTAGCACAGTCTAGGGAGAAAGAACATACAAGATGAAATCTTACCAGTGTAACTGTGGGATGGACAGAGAATGCTTCCCAGTTCTCCCAAAGGCTGTGCAAAGGCTGCTTACTTGTGCAAAACAAACACCCTGCAAAGACTCAGAGAAATGAAAGCAGCCTTACAGATTTGCCCTGCTGAATTCAGTCATGGGCTGGCACAAGGCAGGGCCCACAGGAGGTTGTTGCCCCCTCATAATGGTTTCTGGTTCAGTCCTAATCGGGACACCCATCATTCCCTGGTGGTGTGGCATGTGGTGAGTGCGGAACCCAGATGTGAATGGTGACCTTGAAGGAGCAAGCATGGAGAGAGAGGCAGGAGGTGAGTAGCTGAAGACAGACTTGGTGGAGAGAGAAGACTCGGCTGGCCCTGGAGTCACTCCGCGGTTGAGCTTTTCCCAAGCTTTGCTCTGAACTGGATCTGAGGACTCAAGCAATGTAACTTGCTGTGATGACTTCTGGGGGTTCTTGCAAAGGTTGGCAGGAGGCTATCTTCTAGAATCCTACAAGGCTGCTTGCAGGCCACATTCTCAACCTAGGAACCCATCCTGGGGCAGGTGGGACAGGCTAAATAGGAATCCTCACCCAGAGAGAAGTCTCACTGTGGAAGAGACATCGTTTCCTCCCAAGGAACAGGGGCAAAGAAGAGTCACTACCCAGAGGGCAATCTCTGATGCTTATCCAGCAGAGGCTATTGTTCCACAAAACAGCTTAGGGCACCTTTGCATCCCAGTCCTCCCCTCTGAACAAGAACAAACACCCTGCAAAGACTTAGAGAAACTGAAACCTTATGGATTTGCCCCGCTGAGCAAGATCTCGCAAAGCTTGTTCTTCCTGTCTGGGATTTTACCTGGCGAGTTCTGGGATGGGGTGGACAGCTCTTCCTCTGCAGGAGGGGGCCGGTGGCCACACTGCCTCCTGGCCTGGCTCCACCATGGAGATGTCCTATTCTCAGTCAGACCGATCCCTGACTTGTGGCGCACAAGCCATGGATCCGGGGCTTGATCACTTAGGGACTTCAAAGCAGAAAGACACAAGGAGGAGACTCAGTGACTTTGGAAACACACAGGGCTTACTGTGCGGGCCCTGCGGTGCCTCAGCACCCACTGGTTCTCCAAGCAGCCTTTGCCTTCCTTGGCTTTGCCTGCCTCCTGTTCTTCTCGCTTCAGCAGCATCTCCCTGGCCCATTGGTGCTCAACAAGCCTGAGGTCACACTTGCGGGGATTCGCTGAGATTTGTCTTTCTGAAGGGACAAGCTGTTAAGTTCACTATTGTGCCACAAGTGGGTGCTGGCGTCAGTTATCACAAAGGACAGGAGGAAAAGTAAGTGGACCCATCTGGTTTGGTGGGTGACTCCACAATCCTCTTTCTCTGGAGCCAGCCTCTTCCAGGAGTCATGGCTTCTCTTTGCAGGTGGCAGGCAGCAGCACGGGTGTCTGAGGCTGTTCATGATTGTTTTCTTCACCCACTTCCAGCTGTGGTGCCTCCAGTTTGGGGAGGAAGCTGGGCTGGCATCCTGGGGCTGGCCATGGGTGATGGATGGTCTTTTCCTGTGTGACGATTGATTCCTTCCTGGGTCATGGTCCCTCTGAGCATAATGGCCTCATCCTGGGTCATGGTCACTTCTAGGTTTGTGGTCACTTCCTGGGTCATGGTCCCTTCTTGGGTCATGGTCACTTCTAGGTTTGTGGTCAATTCCTGGGTAACGCCTCTTGTGTGCTGGTCTCGTCCTGCAATGTATCCCCAAGGGAGGAGACTATGGGAGTTATACTCTGAGGTGCCTCCATGAGCCTCAGAGTTCCTCTTGGGGACTGCAGGAGGACATGTGGTCACCGGTGTCACCTGTAGTCTCATTTTGGTCTGTTTAAGAGATGGGGTGTACATAAAGAGAGATGTATGAACATTTGCCATCAGGCTGCTACATGGTCCAGTCCTGGGATGTGTGAAATTCTCACTGTTTCTAGGCTGCTGCCCACAAAGGAATAATCCACAATACAGCCCGGGTGGGATAGGTAGGGAGGGTGGGTCCTCTCTGGCTGGCAGCATGTGGTGGCAGGCATGCTCTGCCTTGGGCCACCCTGCCTGACATTCTTCTTATCTTCTCTTTCCTGGGGCTTAGATGGCAAGGTGAAGGGAGGAGCAGGCTCTCTAGCTCTCCTTAGGGACACAGGGAAGGTAGGAAGATCTTCCAGGCTGAAGACAAGGCCTGGCTAGGTATCCAGGTGTTGGCTGTCACCTGATTGTATTTTTGGTCACTCAGATGTCATTGAGTAATGATATCTTACGATTTATACCCCATGACTGTCATGGTCTGGACTATGCTAGGGTGCCTGGGATGCTCTGTGTGGAAGTAGGTGGTGAACGTGCCTCATTGTCCCTGACCATGGGCACCTCATGAGTTGGCTGATGTCAGGCCTTTTGCTAGAACTGATGATCAGCGAGTTGACAATGACATTGAAAAATATAGAAACATGCTGAGGAATGCTGAAGATTGTAGAGAGGATCTGCTGCTTCACACCCACAAGAGAGCTAGCTCAGAAGGGCAAGTGCTAGAAGAAGAGGAGCATACCTAAACTCCAAATATCAGTGGCAGGGCCATCACATGCCTGATCTTTAAAGACTTCCAGGGCACAGTAGGGCAGAGTGCCACAGAAACCCTTCAGCCTCTGCCCAGGGGTGACATTAGCAGACAGGCCAAAACTGCCCAGTTTGACATTACCTCTGCAGTCAGTGAGTTGTTACTAGCCTTGATATCTCTATGAACAATATGGTTGTCATGGCAGAAATGCACTGCACACAGTATCTGGGTGAACAGCCTTGAATCTCACTCTCCTTTAAGAACCCCTGTTCCAGGATGTGCTTCAGGCTCTTTCTCTCTTATGCATGACCAGGTAGGTGGTCTCTCTTGTCTGGACCATGTGAAATAACTTGATGTTAGGATGGAAAAGGAATTTCATAATGCTGACTGTCGCACCCACCTCGCCGGGAAGGAAGACGCAACACCAGATTCTTCTGCAGCAACTGACCAGGTTCTTTATTCAGCATGCACTCTCTTCTTTCTTCTCTCCTTCTCCTCCCCTTCCCCCTGCTCTTGGCTTAAAAGCTCTCCAGTGATCCACTCACTCCCTGCCACGTGGATGCTGCCCATTGGGCAACGCTCACTCGCATGATCGCCTCACGCCAAATAAGGACTTGTTCCCTAGGGAGCGCTCCCTCGGGGAATGCGGAGGGTGGAAGCCGGTGCCATTTTAGGCTGCAGCTCGATCGCAGCTCCCGACAGTTCCCCCTTTTTTATTATTTAAATAAAGCAGGTGAGGGTAGAGGTCCATTCTCTGCTGTGCTATTGGAACATCATCCCAAGCTTCTCTTGGGGCGTCCTCCTCAAGAACATGAGACCCGCCCACACCCTATTTTTGCAGAGGTGGGAAATTCAGGGCAACAACCCACATGCAAATGAACATACCCTCCTCGAGCTCCCCAAAATATCAAGAGGTAATCCGACTGCAATGCATAGCCTCGCAACCTGCAAAAATATGGCGGCTAATGTTTTAGGGTAGCCAGCCAAACTTGGGGAGACTGTCCTTCCTCAATGGCAGTAAAGACTTGCACTAGTAAAGTGGCATTCTGGCGCTGCTGAACCATCATGCGGCAAGCACACCACATGCAAAGAAGGAATATCAACACCATAAAGCCAGCCATCGAGCCTATTCCCTCCCACTCTTTCAGATGGTCCACAGCAGCAGAGATCCAAGAGGCCAGCCCTTCCGCTAGTTCAGGATCCACCCTGGTCGAATTCACGGATACGATGGCCATTCTCAATTGGGTCATCAGCTCTTCGAACTCTCCAGTCCAGTTTCCTAATAAAAAACTAGATAATTGTTTAGACAAATTTGCAGCACAAGTAAAATTCTCATATTGAATACTGGTGACACATAAGCCAGACATCTTCCATTCACATCCAAGTTGAGCAAGTTGCCAGAGTACATCTATTTGCTCCTGGACCAGGTCAATTCTCTGATTGACGAACATTAGCCCGCCTTTCAGCTGAGCATTAATGGTTCTCTGAACATCCAGGGCTTCAGTAGTAGCTGCAGACAGGTTATTTAAGGTCTGCACAGTTTGGACCGTATGGCTCATGGCAATGGCTGCAGTAGTGGCTCCTCCATCAGCCGCAGCAATGGCCATAACAATGGCTGCCGTGATGCCAAAATCTCTCTTTTGTCTAAATAATGTCATGGAGCCAGGGGTTATTACTGGCACTGGAATCCATCGTGGTACACGTGCGACCAGGGCAAACGTATAACTTTGAGCATTCCAGCACTGTGCATAATAGCAGGAATCAGTGCAATTCTTAAAGCCACTCTTACTAACAACAAACACAAAAGAAGGATATACACATACAGGAATAGGGTCAAAGTACTTTGTCTTCATAATGGCCGCATGCATCGGTGCATGAGTTGGTGGCATTAACTGTTACTGATGTATCTGCATCTTCTCAGGTGGTCCAATTGTGTAAGCATGTAACATTATGCCTACCAACAGCTCCCCCCAGCAAGAGCCCCAAAGGTTCAACATTAGAGCAACTCCCATTAACCCCACATAGCATCCAATTATCAAAGGGGTTTCCGCGGGGGTCTTGTTGAAATAAGCCTCGATAAGTTCTATTAAGACCAGTAACATTGGGGGAGAAGGTAAAAAGCCGATGTTTATCAACCCAAGTTACCATATGTGACTGACACCCTGTCCACAGCCATTGGACATCAGGTTCTAGCATCCCTACACAATAGGGAGCCCACTTAGGCTGTTGTGTGGCAGGGAAACTGGCATCACGTTCTTCTGGCCAGGTGGCATTCAACCAGTGGGCACGATCATACCCAGGATTGGATAAAAATGTATAATTGTAAGTATCCGTAGATACTTCACTATTAGTCTGGTCACCCCATAAAGTTTCTAACTCCCACCATCCTGCAGTATGCCTTACCAAATTTATACAATCAGAATGATTTTTATCAATGCTAAAGCAAAGCACCCCTTTAAGGGAAAAGTTGGTCTGTCCTGCTACAGGAGCCACCTCTCCATCATAAGGCAAGTAAGGAAGAGCTACATCTTTACCAGTGGTAAAAAATCTAGGAAACACTGGTGCTGAATGCGTCATTGACATCGGAAGCGGGAATGTTGATAGGATTCCCCATTGGATCTGGTCTTGCTTGACCTTCTGCCTCGCTTGGGCAAGGCTCTGTGACGACAGCATCATCAGGAGGATCGGCAACAGGACCATCTTCTTTGACTTTTCTGGTTAATTGTTCTGGAACCCATACTGGGTCTTGAGCTTCCTGGGGAAAAACACAAACAGACCCTCGTGCCCATGCCAGTACGGGATCAGGTCCTTTCCAGTGACCTGTCAACACATCCTTCCATTTAACTAGACCACTAATGCCACCGCCCGGGGCAGCATGTCTATTGGCTGCACACTGGCCACATGAATTTAAAGTCAAAAAATTAAGAGTGAAGAGAGCTAAAGAAAGTCTCTCCTTTGGGGTATGGCCAAGGCCTATTCCCCCCTTTTGTTTAATTAGACATTCTTTGAGGGTGTGATGTGCGCTTTCTACAGTGCCTTGCCCTTGGGGGTTGTAGGGTAGGCCATGATTAAGGTGTACGCCCATCTGCGCGCAAAAGGTAGTGAACTGTTGTCCAGTGTAGCCTGGTCCATTATCAGTTTTTATTTGTATAGGTTTACCCCAGGCTGCCCATGCATCGAGGTAATGGGCTATATAACATTGCGGCCCTTTTCTCCACTCATGGCCGTAGCATGAAGAATCCCTGAACACGTATCTACTGATACATGAACATATTTTAGAGCACCAAATTCAGGCAAATGAGTAACATCCATTTGCCAGACCTTAAGGGGGAGTAGCCCTCGCGGGTTAACTCCCAAGGATGGTGGGTGGTGGAATTGTACACACTGAGGGCAATCAACCACAATTTGTCTAGCATCTTGTCTGGACAGGTGAAACTTAGACCGCAAAGTCTTGGCATTAACATGGTAGAGTGTGTGAAAATCTCGGGCCTGAATACTGACAGCTACAGGAAATACCCACTTTTGTCTAGTGGCTGCATCCACTAAGGCATTTCCCTCACTTAACGGACTGGGAAACTTTGTATGAGCCCTTATATGTTGTGGAAAAAATCTTTGAGAGCGGTGTCTAATAAGTTTTTGCAATTGAGAAAATAGACAGGCTACAGTACTGGATGGTTTTATGGGGCCTGCCACTTCAAGAATCTTCAAGGCATTTATAACATAAATTGAATCAGAAATCAAATTAAATGCACAGGAGAAGGTTGTAAAGACTTCTAGCATTATCTGTAATTCTGTTACTTGAGGAGTCCCTGGAGCAAATTGGCGTTGGACTACTGGCTGGCCAAAGACCAGATATGCTCTCACTCCATTCTTGGAGCCATCTGTAAATATGTTAATGGCATCAGGAAGAGGTGTGGTAGCTGTTACCTTTGGAAAAACAATGGGATGTTCTTTAAAGAATGTCATTAAGGGGGCTGGAGAGATGGCTCAGTGGTTAAGAGCACCATCTGCTCTTCCAGAGGACCCGGGTTCGATTCCCAGCACCCACATGGCAGCTAACAACTGTCTGTAGTTCCAGTTCCAGGCAAACACCAAGGCAAATAAATAAATAAATAATAAACAAATAAAGTGTAAAAAAAAAAAAAGAATGTCATTAAGGGGTGCTTTGGGTAATGATTATCAAGCTTTCCAGGAAAGGAGCATCTAAGAATGGCCCAATCATCAATGGTAGTACACAACACTAAAACTTGTGCTGCGGTGTAAGGTGTTACAATGGTTTCAGGACTTCTGCCAAAAAACTGTAAGGTTTGTGTAAGCCAAGTTGGGCCAGTTGAGCAACGGTTGTAGGATAATGCTCAATGCTCTTTCCAGGGGATACTCTAGGATGAATCCATAACAAGGGTCCCTGCTGCCACAACACTCCTGTGGGTTGTCTCATGGTAGGTAAAATGCATAGCAGCAGCTCCTGATCTTCGTGCATGTGCTGTAGGTAAGCCTGTTGTAGTCTATCTTCTACTAATTGTAGTGCCTGGTGTGCTTCTTTGGTCATATATCTAGGTGAATCTAGGGCACTATCGCCTTTAAGCACATCATATAAGGGTTTTAGTTCATAATTTGCTAGCTTTAGATAGCTCCTAATCCAATTTATATCTCCTAATAATCTTTGATAATCATTCAATGTCTTTAAATTGTCTTTTCTGGTTTCTAACTTTTGTGGATAAACCGATTGAGGGGTCACTTTAGTCCCCAAATACTCAACAACCTGAGCCATCTGTACCTTTTCTGGGGCAATACATAGCCTCCAAGACCTTAGTGTCTTTTCTAATGCTCTGTAAGCCTCTTTTAACCGTAACTCATTTTTTCCTGCTAACAGTATATCGTCCATATAATGGACGCAGCGTTTTTTTGGGAAAGCCACTCGTATAGGTTCCAAAGCACGGCCTACAAACAATTGGCACATGGTTGGGCTGTTAGCCATTCCCTGGGGCAGCACTACCCACTCAAACTGTTGGTCTAGCTCCTCATGATTACATGAGGGAATGGTAAAGGCAAATCTCTCTGTATCTTTTGAATTCAAAGGAATGGAGAAAAAACAATCCTTAATGTCTATTGTTATGACATGCCATTGCGAAGGCAAGGCGGTCAGCAAGAGAAGCCCCCGCTGCACAGGACCCATTAGCTGCATCTGATTATTTATTGCTCTCAAGTCATGCAGCAATCTCCATTTTCCTGATTTCTTCCTAATCACAAATATAGGAGTATTCGACGATGATGTGGATGGCACAATATGTCCTTGTGCCAATTGTTCCTGGACTAGTTCTTGAGCAGCTTTTAACTTTTCTAGGGATAGGGGCCACTGAGGGACCCATACAGGTTTCTCAGTCTTCCAAGTAATGGGAATACCATCCTCAGTGGCCCCTAGGAAAAACCCAGGCCTTGTCTGGGTGGTCTATGCTGAGTTGATACAGGGCTTGCTCTGCCTTGTAAGCGTTTACCCAATCCATACTGAGGGTGAAAGCCCATATCTGCCATTATTTTTTGGGAGGTTTGGGAATACTCATTACTCAATCTAAACCCCATGTCTTTTAGCAAATCTCTCGGTCGGGCTGGTATTCTAATTCTCTATTGCCCCATATATTTGCGGGCCCTGTGGTCGGGGGCCTCACCTCCCGTTTTTTGACTGTGTATTACTTGGCTGTGTTAGGGGCTGACGGTTAATGTCTTTCACTGATCTACATTCATTGACCCAATGCTTGCCTTTTTTACAGCGAGGGCAAAGGCCTGGCTGTGTGGTTGCCCCTCGCCCTGGTGGAGGCAGGGCACTAAGATTAGGACAATCCCTCTTCAAATGGCCTTGTCTTCCACAGGCAAAGCACGCCCCAGTTCCCTTGTCCTTTTCCTTCTTGTTACGGTTAAGCTGCATTACAGTGGCAGCCAGCCCTGCATTAGAAAGAGGTCCCCCTAGCTCCCTATAACACTTCATCCATACCACTAAAGGTCTGTGCCTGTACGGTGTGATGGCTGCCCTGCAATCTTTGGTACATTGCTCATAAATCAACTGCTTAATCAGAGGCATGGCGGTTTTAGCATCCCCAAACATTCTTCCTGCTGCTTCCACCATTCTAGCCACAAAGTCTGAGAAGGGCTCGGTGGTCTCTTGAGTGATTTTGGTTAAATTACTACTCACTTCCCCTCTATTAGGTAATGCTTTCCATGCCCTTATGGCTATCTTATTAATTTGTTCATAAACAGGGACCAGGTAACCTCTCTGGGCGTTATCAAAGCGACCGGTCCCTAGTAACATTTCCTGGTCCCAGGCAGCGTTCCCTGCCGCACGGTTGGCTGCTGCTTCCTCCCCCACAAATTCAGTCAAGAATGATTTCCAGTCTAAATACTGCCCAGGATTGAGACACGCTTTTGCTAAGCTACTCCAGTCACTAGGCGTCATGGCAGATCTACTCAATGCCTCAACCTGTGCTACTGTAAAAGACACAGTAGTGCCATAAGTGCGGACAGATTCTGCCAGGGATTTCACTGTCTTAAAATCTAAAATCTTGTGATACCTTTGCCCCTGGTTATCTTGAAAAACTGGAAAAGCCAGTGGCACGCTAAGGCGCAGCTCACACTGGACTCTCTTCCACACTTTTGTGTTGTCTGGTGGCTTAGAACAGATGCCCCCACCAGACGGGCAATACAGAGGGGGGGGGCAATAGACCCAGTAGGGGAAACAAATCGTTGACTTCTCCTTTTCAGTTTCTTTTTCTTACAGCCTCTCCCTTTTATTCTCCCTTTCTGTTCAGGCTCAGAGTCTGAACTCGATCTTTCCTCTGAGCACTGGGAAACGGACTCATCAGGGGACTCTAAGCAGAGTTCTTCTAGGGAAGGCAGTGATGGATACAATCTTCCTACGGCCCCCTCGGCTGTTAGAGACCCTCTTTTGGATCGTTCTTCTTTAAGTTTCTCTAATTTCCTCGCCCCTTCCTCTATCAAATCTTTACCCATAGCATGATCTAGGCATTCACGCACCAGGGACCAGATGGGTATAATACCCATCGCCAGCTCTCTAGCCTCGTGTGCCCTAATCAAATCCTTTCCTAACTTTTCCCATGCTGCACTTGTAAGTGAACCACTAACCAAAAACCAAGGAGCGCAGTGATCTACTCCATCTAAAAAGGTTTTTAAATTTTTTGATTTAATGCTCACACCATTACTCTTCAATAGCTCTTTCAAAGCTGTGGCAATCGGGTGAGAGGAATTTACACCCATATCCTTACCTATTTAAAACCCTTTATATCCCTTTTCTTTTCTTTTAAAAACAACCCCAAAATACCAACGGGTTAGATCCGCTCGTCAGCAGACGCCCTGTTCTCTGCTTTTTTCTACAAGCAGAGTTTTCCTGCTTAACGCAGGTCCCACTGTTTTCCTGTGAGACTTACCGGTTAACCCCCCTGATTACCGCAGTTCTGAATCTCCTTCATGGACGTTCCCGGGTTTCGGCGCCAGTTGTTGTGCCCACCTCGCTGGCAAGGAAGACACAACACCAGATTCTTCTGCAGCAACTGACCAGGCCCTTTATTCAGCATACACACCCTTCTTTCTTCTCTCTCCTTCTCCTCCCCCTTCCCCCTGCTCTCGGCTTAAAAGCTCTCTGGTGATCCACTCACTCCCTGCCACGTGGATGCTGCCCATTGGGCCATGCATGCGGCTCACTCGCGTGATCGCCTCACGCCAAATAAGGAGTTGTTCCCTAGGGAGCGCACGCCGTTGGGGAAGACGGAGGGCAGAAGCCGGCGCCATTTTAGACTGTGGCTTGATCGCAGCTCCCGACAGCTGACTTCACTGGTGATGAGCGAGGCATTGCTCTTATTTCTAAGAATTTTTATGCTATGCAGGTAAGTGTAGGGATGTAGAAGGCCAGTTTGACTTCTGCAAAGTGTCCTTGGGCCAGAGTCACCATCATCTTTTAGCCAGAAGTGAAGGTCTCTTCAGCAGAGTACATGTCTCCCTGCCCTGCTCCATGGTTCGATCTTCGTTGATATGGCTAGAACTCACAGTGGGAAATTTAAAACAAACAGTTCAAATCAGGCCCAGGACAATGTTTATTCCTACATCCTAAAGAAAGAGAAAGTCAGGGATAGTTCAGACAACCTAAACAGGAACTTAACGCTCAGGAAGGGAAGAAGGCACCTTCCAAAGCATTGGACAGCAGAAGAAGACACAGATCGGTTGGCAGGAATCAACTGGAAACTGAGAGAATAAAACAAAGGGGAAGGAGCACAGAAACTAAGAGCTGCTTATTGGAAAAAATAATCATCCCCTTAGCAGAGCTCAACATTCAGTGAGAGAGAAGGTACTAATAACGTCAGATACAAAAGCAGTTGCTCAAACAACAGACAACCACAAACCCAGAGTGTCTGGTAGGGAGACAGCTCAGGAGTTCAGACCTGTGTTTGGTTCTTAGGACCCAGGTCAGGAGGCTCATAACTGCCCTAACTCCAGCATCCATGCACGTGTGTGGAATTGAGCATGTGAGCATAGGCACATGCAAGCATGCAAACACACACACACACAGAGGGCACACTTGAGGGTATCAACATGCACTCACAGGTACTACACATAACTTAAATAGTGATAAAAGTATTTTTGTATAACTTTATTTCTATGACCTTGACATTAGAAGATGGCATTAGATCCCCTAGGATGGTGCTTCAGGCAGCTACGATCCATCACGGAAGTGCTGGTAGGCAAACCTAGGTCTTCTGCAAGAATTGCACATGCTCCTAAGTTCTGGGCCATCTCTTCAGCCTACCCCAGAACAAATTAAATGTGTTTTAAAACCCAGAAGGTCCTTCTCATGGATTGGAAAATGTGGATGCAAATTCAACTGCGAAAATATGATAAATAACAAAATTAAAATATTTATGAAAAAAAATATGCATAGAAAAGCTCAGGATCTAGCAAACTTACTGATGAATCATTCTAGTCCCTTAAAAGCAAATGTTTGTGTTCCTCAAAACCCCACAAAATAGAAAAGGACATAACAGTTCAAAACTCATTTATTTTAAAATCAGAAAAGGCACAATTAAGGGGGCAAAATAGCTATTTCCATGATGAACATAGATGTGAAAGTTCTTAGTAATACTCAGTACTTTTTACCAAATTCAGCAATGTAATAATAAGGTCATAGTACATGGTTAAAATATGCTCACAAGGATCCTTGCAAGAATTGCTATGCATGCTTAAACAGACAAACAACACAATATACAAACAGAATCAAGGACAAGAGTGCCACAGCCATACGGAAGGATGGAACTGTGAGGCTCTGGAGAACATGGACAGGACTGAGGAGGATTGTCTCACGTGGGAAAATCCAGTCCTTCAAATGGGTCACTTGTTTTTTCTCATGTGCGGAATTTGGGAGCAGAAGGGGTTCTTCGCTATAAAAGGGGGTTACTAAGAACGTGGAGGAGAAAGTGGGAGAAGAAAGCCGTAATAGCATAGTTCAATCACATGACTAAGGTGATCAAAATGCATTCCAGGAGTTCCTGTGACTCTCATAACTTACTTGCTTCTACAGTACAGCATTCCATACTAAGAAAAGGCTAGAAATAAGATGAGAGAAATAAACCAAGGAAAACCTAACAAAAATAAATGAGAGGTAAAAATGACCACAGAGGGGCTGGTGAGATGATTTAGTGGTTAACAGTACCTCCTGCTCTTTCGTGAATCCCGGATTGATGTTCAACACCCACATGGTGACTCAACCATCCGCTTAGTCTGTCTCCCTCTACAAGTACCAGGCTCATGGTACTCATACATACATGAATATAAAATACTTATACACAAAAGTAAAAGTATTAAAATATCCTAACTCAGAAAACATAACTTAAAAATGAATAAAATTTCCTAGCAGTGGTGGCGCATGCCTTTAATCTCAGCACTCAGAAGGCAGAGGCAGGCAGATCTCTGAGTTAGAGGCTTACAGAGTGAAATGCAGGAAGGCCAAAGGCACAGAGGAACCCTGTCTTGAATTCTCTAGCTCCAAAAAAAGAATAGAAAATAAAACAGAAGATAATAAAGAACATGGAAAAAGTCAGCACATAAATCAAGAAAGAAATGGATCAACTGCTCAACACAGCTCATGGGTTTCCCTCACTTCCTGTCCCCAAGGATAGGAAGGCTGGTCTTCTGGTCAGGGGGACAGAAGGGGCATGAGGGTCCAGTGACACACTTCCTTCTGCTGAGCCCACTTCCTGAGGTCTACAGTTTTCCCTGAATAGTCTAAACACGATTCTTTGTGGGACATTGATACCCAAACCTTAACAAGGACCTTTCCACCTTAATAATAAGGAATCAAAGAATGATAGTGGGGTCTGGAGCATTATCTCTCCCTAGACTAAGGACTCTAATATTCTCTCCTTATTAAGTGGATAGTGTTTGCCATTCGATCCCTAGCTTTCTGTGACAAATTTGTAATATGCATCATGTCTATACTCAAAGTATGCAATCTATTTTTCTTAAAACTCAGGTTGATAGGTCGTATAGGATGACATCTCATGACTGCATTGGGATATTTTCCATGGTACTCAGGGCATAGGACTAACATCTGTGGGGCTAAAGGAAAGATGATACTGTGGTGATATGTTGTATATTTAACAAAAATAGTCTGGAATATCATAGGACAGAGACACCCACACAGCCAAGCCTTGAAGGGCAGGAAGTGCTGACCCATGCCTTTAATCCTATCACTTTGGAGACAGAGATTCATCTGGATCTCTGTGAGTTCCAGGTCTAACAGCCAGGCAGTGGTAGCTCACACCTTTAATCCTAACTCTAGGAGAGTTGAATCAGGAAGTAAAATATCTGGGTGGGGAAAGAAATATAAGGCAGGAGAAGGAGAAGTTCAGCCTTTCTGTCTGAGTGACCATCAGGCTGAGGACCTGTGAAGACAGGACTTACCCTATTCAGCCTGAGGAGTTGGTTATTCAAGGCCAGGCTTGGGAAAATCAGGTAGAGACTGTCCTTTTTAACAAGACATCCCCTGTTTTTCCAAAGGGACAGGTGCATGGGGTGGGTCTATGAAGTGTTGGGAAGATGATTCCAGCTCCAGGCAGTTTTGTTCCTGGACATGTTCTTTGTACTCTTCAGTGTCATTGTCCCCACCCCTGTGCATGATAACAACACACCAGCTTTCAGACTGTAACTGCTTCCTTCCACACACTTAAGAAATGAAAATTTCCATGAAAGAACTGATGTAGGCAGACTGAGGTGGGGGGGACATGGTGTGCAAGTCCCACCAAGCAAAGTTCCTTTCTTCCTCAAACACATGATTCTTTGTGGGACATCTGCCATCTAAACCATAGCAAGGGTACTTGCCACCTTAACAATAATAGAAGGGATGGTGGTAAAGCCGGCAACAGGCTTCCGAATGTTGTCCTTCGGTGGGTTGTGGACACTGATATTTATCTATTAGTGTGCAGGTAGCATGGTTGCCTTCTCACTTGCTCCCTAACACTCTAATAAGTATCTACTTACAAAGCTCATCATATACACGCTCAACACCAGTTCCCTTCTCATTAGACTGAGAGTACTGAGAACTGGATGGCGACGCTGGGATGACTTGTCTTTGCTGTGAACTTGAGTCTATTAGGAATTAACTGTAACCTAGGCAGTTGGGCACACCTAAGAAAGATTTTCCTTGGCTGAATTAATTCATGTGAAGACTCTCCCTAAATCTGGATCATATGAGTGAGTCAGTAGACCCACCCTGTATCTGGGCCACACCTTCAGCTGGCAGCCCGTATAGAAGGAAGCCCATGCTTTCTGTCTGCTTGCCCTCACTCTCGCTGGCAAATTCATCTATTCTGAGCCCGTCCTTAGCTGCTGTCAGAACCTTCTGGATTCCAGTGTGAACTGAACACTGGAAGCTCTAGGATTAGGAACACTAGATTGGGTCTGCTAAGTCACCCAGTTACGGTTCTGTCGCTGTGAGAGACACTATGACCAGTGTAAAAAGAAAAGCATGTCACTGGGCACTTGCTTACAGTTTCAGAGAGTTGGCCAGTGACGGTCACAGCAGGGGACATGGCAGCAGGCAGGCATGGCACTGTGGAAGTAGTCAAGAGCTTACATCCTGATCTGCAGAAGGGAGGGAGGGAGGGAGGAAGGGAGGGAGAGAGAGAGAGAGACAGAGAGAGAGAGAGAGAGAGAGAGAGGAGATTTGACCTGGTTTATACTTTTGAAGTCTCAAAGCTCATCCCCAGTGACACACCTCCTCCCACAGTGTTACACCTCCTAATCCATACTAAACAATATCTTGGAACCAAGTACAAAAGCTCAAACATGTAAGCCCTTGCTAGGTACCTACACTCTCAGGTCTATAATCGTTCTCAGTATCCTGGTGAGTTGATAGTTGATTCTGAAAATGAGCAAAGGAAAAAGTTGCTGTGTGGCATGTGATAGTGGTTCTCCCTTTAATCCCAGCACTTGGGAGGCAGAGGCTAGTGGATCTCCAAGTTCAAGGCCAGCCTGGTTTACAAAGTTAGTTTTAAGACAGCCAGGGCTATAAAGAGAGGCCGTATCTTGAACAACAAACAAACAAACAAACAAACAAACAACAGAAGTTAACCAAAATTGCCTGTGCAGCACACCATCCTTCCCATAGTTGTGGGTGATTTAATCATATTCAGGTATCTGTTTTCTTTCCAAAAATTCCTCGGTCTTGGTAAGCAATAAAGGGGTAGAAACCGATTGCTTGTGCTTCTGGAGTTTGGCAAGTGAAGATTAGGGCAGCAGACTGGGAGTGGACTGGGAGTGCTGTCTCCATCTGCTATGGTTCTAAGTTGTATTTTCCCGCATGGTTAAGAGAGGGATTGAATTCAGTCCTTCAAGATCTTTTTAAAGACTGAATATTCCAACTCTTCAAAAACTAGCCTCATAACGAATGTAATGTTTTCTCCTCTAAGGCCAACATCTCCCTCAAAAAGTCCAACTCCAGTAACTTAATGCTACCCCAAGCATAAGGAGCCTTTCCAGTCCCTGCAAGGATGTTTCTTATCTTACTCCAACCATAAAACAGCAGAGGGAGTTAGTTCTTGCTCATAGAGGATCTTCTAGAATCTGGATTTTCCAGCTCGGCATGGCAGCTAAATTCCTATATAAGGCCTTGAAGGAACCTGAGGATGAACCATTAGCTGGGACTCCAGAAACTGACACAGGCCATAAACCTCCTAAAACAAGTGAATCTCTGCACCCTAGTGCTGGTAACCGTGACTCTTCTAAAACCAAATGGGCAGGAACCATAGGGACTAGCATTAGCAGTTTATTATTTTAACTTATTTTTATTTTATGCATGTGAATTGTCAGATCCAAAGGAAACTCCATTTCCTCAAATTCCAGAAGGAGCAAATGGCCATCTGCTGTGCCTGTTAGCATACTACAGGGCCTTTGGGCTAGCCTTCAGGCTTCTTCAGTATCATCTGTATCTGTTACACATTTCAAGGCCCATGTGGCCTCCTAGCCTCTTCCACCTCCTCCCCTTCCCTAAATTCCTCCCAGCTCCAGGGCTTCCTTCCCTTCAGCTACTCATTCTCCTTAGAACCCTAATATTCCACCACACCCCATCCCCCCCCC